>NW_005087881.1:42195-57076 GCF_000331425.1 Pseudopodoces humilis | reverse complement strand
CCCAGTGCTCCCAGTGCCCCCAGTGCCCCCAGTGCCCCCAGTGCCCCCAGTGCCGTGTCCCAGTGCTCCCAGTGCTCCCAGTGCCCCCAGTGCTGTGTCCCAGTGCTCCCAGTGCCCCCAGTGCCGTGTCCCAGTGCTCCCAGTGCCCCCAGTAACCGCAGTGCTGTGTCCCAGTGCAAGCGCGTGTACGGCGGCCCCGCCGCGCTGCAGCTGAGCCTGGACGGGAAGAGGCTCTACGTGACCAACTCCTTGTTCAGCACCTGGGACCGGCAGTTCTACCCCAGCCTGCTCAAGTGAGCAATTCCCGCCTGGAAAAGGCTCCCCCCGGGCCGGGCCGGGGCTGGGGAAGGGGCCGGGACCCCCCCGGGGCTCTCCCGGAGCCGCTCCCGGCCGAGCCCCCCCGGCCGGGCAGGGATTGAGCAGAGCCCGGGCTGAGCTCGGCCCCGAGGGGATCCGGCCCGGCCTGAGCCGATCCTGGGGGATTTGGGGAGGGAAAAGTGACCCCGATCCCATCCTGATCCCATCCGGGGGGATTTGGGGAGGGAAAAGTGACCCCGATCCCATCCGGGGGGATTTGGGGAGGGAAAAGTGACCCCGATCCGATCCGGGGGGATTTGGGGAGGGAAAAGTGACCCCGATCCCATCCTGAGCCCATCCTGGGGGATTTGGGGAGGGAAAAGTGACCCCGATCCCATCCTGATCCCATCCTGGGGGATTTGGGGAGGGAAAAGTGACCCCGATCCCATCCTGATCCCATCCGGGGGGATTTGGGGAGGGAAAAGTGACCCCGATCCCATCCGGGGGGATTTGGGGAGGGAAAAGTGACCCCGATCCCATCCTGATCCCATCCGGGGGGATTTGGGGAGGGAAAAGTGACCCCGATCCCATCCGGGGGGATTTGGGGAGGGAAAAGTGACCCCGATCCCATCCGGGGGGATTTGGGGAGGGAAAAGTGACCCCGATCCCATCCTGATCCCATCCGGGGGGATTTGGGGAGGGAAAAGTGACCCCGATCCCATCCGGGGGGATTTGGGGAGGGAAAAGTGACCCCGATCCCATCCGGGGGGATTTGGGGATCCAAAGCCGTCCCCGCTGCCCCCCCGGCCCCTCCTGCCGGGGCTTTTCCCCATTCCCAGGGGCAGCCGGGGGGGATCCGGAGCCGCCCCGATCCCATCCCCGCTGTCCCGGGCCGGCCCTGGCGGTGCCGGGAGCGGCTCCGGGCGGCCCCCGGGGCTCGCTGTCCCCACGAGCCGCCGCTGTCCCCGCGCAGGGAGGGCTCGGTGATGCTGCAGCTCGACGTGGACACGGACAAGGGCGGCCTGGCGGTGAACAAGAACTTCCTGGTGGATTTCGGCAAGGAGCCGCACGGGCCGTGCCTGGCGCACGAGATTCGCTTCCTCGGCGGCGACTCCAAATCCGTGTCCCCGGCCTGAGCGAGCCCCGGGAGCGCCGCCCGCCCCTCCCGGCAGCGCTGCCAGGCCCGGCCTCGGGGCTCCGGGGGGATCCCGGGCGCTGGGGGGCCCTGGCTGGGGCTTGGGGTGCGCTGGGTGAGGGTTTGGGGTGTCCTGGGTGAGGGTTTGGGGTGTCCCGGGTGAGGGTTTGGGGTGTCCTGGGTGAGGGTTTGGGGTGTCCCGGGTGAGGGTTTGGGGGCATTCCCGGCTTTGGGATCCCCTGGCTGAGGGGTTTGGGGTCCTCCTGGTGATTCCGGCCTTTGGGAATGCCAGATTTGGGATCCTCTCGGGTGATTCCGGGCTTTGGGATTCCCCGTTCCCGCTGGAATCTCGATCCTCTTTCTGGGAAAGCAGAGCCGGGACTCGCGGCTGTTCCCGGGATGTCCCCGGGCTGTCCCCGGGCTGTCCCCAGGCTGTCCCCGGGCTGTTCCCGGGATGTCCCCGCTGTCCCCGGGCTGTCCCCGGGATGTCCCCGGGATGTCCCCGAGCTCTCCGGGAGCCTCCGGAGCTTCGGCAGCGCCGGGAGCAGCGAGGGCAGCTCCGGGCTCGGATCTGTCCTGGCCCAGTCCCTGGCCCGGGACATTCCCGGTCCCATCCCAGCCCATCCCGGTCCCATCCCAGTCCCATCCCGGTCTATCCCGGTCCCATCCCAGTCCCATCATGGTCCATTCCCGGTCCATTCCCAGCCCATTCCCGGTCCATTCCCGGTCCCATCCCGGTCCATTCCCGGTCCCATCCCAGCCCATTCCCGGTCCCATCCCGGTCCCATCCCGGTCCCGGCTCCGCTGCTCCGCCCGGCTCTGCTTTATCCCGCACTCAATAAAGTCGTTCCCTGCATCAGCCGCAGCTTCCCGAGCCTCATTCCCGGAAAGATCCCGGGACAAACCCCGCCCGTTTTTCCCATGGATTCCCCACCCCCGGATCCACCCGGAACACCGGGAATGCCCGTGGGATTGGGGTGGGATTGGATGGGATTTAAGGATCTTTTCCATCCCAAACCATTCCAGGATTCCCTGGGCTGCTTTCTTTGCTATTTTCGGGATAAATCCTGGATCCTGCCCAAGATTTTCCATGGATTCCCCATCCCTGGGAGTCTCCAGGACCCCCTGGCACGGCGGGAATGTCCCCAGCCTGGGATTTTTAAGGATCTTTTCCATCCCAAAGCATTCCAGGATTCCCTGTTTTGGCTCAGATGGGATTTTCAGGATAAATCCTGGATCCCAGCCCAGATTTTTCCATGGATTCCCCACCCCTGGATCCACCTGGAACACCGGGAATGCCCGTGGGATTGGGGTGGGATTGGATGGGATTTAAGGATCTTTTCCATCCCAAACCATTCCAGGATTTTTAAGGGTTTTTTTTTTCTGCATTTTCGGGATAAATCCTGGATCCTGCCCCAGATTTCCATGGATTCCCCACCCCTGGAATTGCTCAAACCCATCCCAGGGATTATCCCAGGGGGTGGAACCAGACGATCCAACCCCAAATCCCACAAATCCCAAAATCCCGACGCCCGACTCGGCGTTCCGAAGCCGCAGCCGCCTCTGACTCAACCTCACCCCAATTAAAACCTCGCTCCGGCCCCACTTTTCCAGTTTTTCCCTTTCCCGATTAAAATCTGCCAGCTCCCCAAAATTCCTCCGGGAATGTGGGAATTTCCCTCCCACCTTCCGAAGGAACCCCTGGAAAAATCGGGAATTTCCAGCTCCTCCCACGCCCCGGGGATTTGGGGATTTTAGGATCCAACCCCTCCTCTCCCTGGATTTATTTTATTTTTCCCAACCCCGGTTTTGTTCCCTTTTTTTTTTATTTATTTGGAGTCTCCCGGAGCTGCTGCTGCTTCTCCTGCTTTTCCCTGGAATTTTTCTTTTTTTTTCCCGGTTGGAATGATGGAGGTGGGATCCTTCCCCCCGAAATCCGACGCAGGTAAGAGGCTCCCACAGGGAGAAAATTCGGGAATTTTTCCTGCTCTGGGATCTTCCCGTAATCCTTTAGGAGCTGTTGGAAATTGGGATTTTGTGGCTCTGACGGGCAGAAAACATGGAAAAAAAATGGGATTTTTTCCCATTTTCCAAACCCCAAATGGAATTTTTCCCCATTTTCCCAACCCCAAATGGAATTTTTCCCCATTTTCCAAACCCCCAATGGAATTTTTCCCCACTTCCCAACCCCCAAATGGAATTTTTCCCCATTTTCCCAACCCCCAAATGGAATTTTTCCCCATTTTCCAACCCCCCAAATGGAATTTTTCCCCATTTTCCAACCCCCAAATGGAATTTTTCCCCATTTTCCAGCCCCAAATGGAATTTTTCCCCACTTCCCAAACCCCAAATGGAATTTTTCCCCATTTTCCAAACCCCCAATGGAATTTTTCCCCATTTTCCAACCCCCAAATGGAATTTTTCCCCATTTTCCAAGCCCCAAATGGAATTTTTCCCCACTTCCCAAACCCCAAATGGAATTTTTCCTCATTTTCCCAACCCCCAAATGGAATTTTTCCCCATTTTCCAAGCCCCAAATGGAATTTTTCCCCATTTTCCCAAACCCCAAATGGAATTTTTCCCCATTTTCCCAACACCCAATGGAATATTATTATTTTTTATTTATATTACTAATTATTATTTACATAATTTATATTATTTGTAATTATTATTTCTATTATTTCCATCATTATTAATATTAATATCCTTTATATTATTATGATCTCTATTATTTGTAATTATTATTTATATAATTTATATTAATATTCTTTATAACTATTATTTCTATTATTTCTATTATTTCTATTTATATTATTTGCAATTATTATTTCTGTTATTTCTATTATTTATATGATTTATATAATTTATATTTATATTATAATTACTTCTACATTTCTATTATTTCTAATTACTTCTATTATTTCAATTCATATTATTTTTAATTATTTCTGTTATTTATATTGTTTATATTATTCATAATAATTATTTCTATTATTTCTACCATTATTATTTATCATTTTTAATACAATTTCTCTAATAATAATCACTGTAAATAATTACATAATTATTTATAATTATCACTAATATTATTAATATCATCACGATTTCTATTATTTCTAATTTATATTAAAAAAAACGGATTCAAATCCACGATTTTGGCTCTAATTCCCGATTTTTTCCCCAGGAAAATGCGGATCGTGCGGTCCTGGCTACGCCTCCCCTCTGGAAGCGATGAAAGGCGAGCCCGGAATTCCGGGAATTCTGGATTAGCCGGAAAATCCCGTCCTCCGGAACCGGAATTCCCACGGAGAGAATTCCCTGGAAATCTGGGAATTCCGGAGTTTCCCCGTCCCGCCCTTCATCCCTGGGATTGGGAAAGGATTCCCTGGAAATTTGGGGCTGGATCCGAGGATTTTGGGTCTCCGCCTTGGATCCGAGGATTTGAGTTCTCTCCCTGATTTAAATCCAAGGATTTGGGGCTGGATCCAAGGATTTTGGGTCTCTGTCTTGGATCCAACCACTTGTCCTGGGTTGGGATTTGATTCCTTCCCATTCCCATTCCCATTCCCATTCCCATTCCCGTTCCCATTCCCATTTCCCATTCCCACATTCCCATTCCCAATCCCGATCCCGATTCCATTCCCGTTCCCATTCCCAGTTTCCCATTCCCACATTCCCATTCCCATTTCCCATTTCCCATTCCCATTTTCCCATTCCCATTCCCATTCCCAGTTTCCCATTCCCACATTCCCATTCCCAATCCCGATCCCGATTCCATTCCCGTTCCCATTCCCAGTTTCCCATTCCCACATTCCCATTCCCATTTCCCATTTCCCATTCCCATTTTCCCAATCCCAATCCCATTCCCAGTTTCCCATTCCCAATCCCATTCCCAATCCTGATCCCATTCCCATTCCCATTTTCCCACATTCCCATTTTCCCAATCCCCATTCCCATTCCCACATTCCCATTTTCCCATTCCCATCCCCATTCCCATCCCCATTCCCATCCCCATTCCCATCCCCATTCCCATTCCCAATCCCATTCCCACATTCCCATTTTCCCAATCCCATTCCCATTCCCATTTTCCCATTCTCCATTCCCATTCCCATTTTCCCAATCCCGATCCCATTCCCCATTCCCATTCCCATTTTCCCATTCCCATTCCCATTTTCCCATTCCCACATTCCCATTTTCCCATTCCCACATTCCCAATCCCATTCCCATTCCCAATCCCATTCCCACATTCCCATTTTCCCAATCCCATTCCCATTCCCATTCCCATTCCCATTCCCATTCCCATTCCCAATCCCATTCCCACATTCCCATTTTCCCATTCCCATTCCCATTTTCCCATTCCCACATTCCCATTTTCCCATTCCCACATTCCCAATCCCATTCCCATTCCCGATCCTCTCAGATCAGCTCCTCCAGGGATGGGATCTTGGATTTGGGAATTCCGGGGATCCCAAGGATCTCTTCCCAACCTCAATCATCATCCCGGACTTCCCGAGAGAGCCCGAAATCCACGGATCCCATCCCAAAAAAAATAAAAAAACCCTCAAGGAACAGCGGGAAAACTCGGATCCAACCATCCCAAAAATTCCACTCCGGGAATTTTTCCCTCCTCCGGACCTGGATTTTTCCAACATTCCCGTTTTTCCAGGCCCTCGGGAAAAGATCATCTACGTGCCCTGCATCTACAGGAACACCGGGAAGGGAATTCCCGATTTTCTGGCCACGGTGGACGTGGATCCCGAATCCCCCTCCTACAGCCAGGTGCTTTTCCACGGGAAAAAAATCGGGAAAAGGAAATCCCAAAATTTCTGGGATTCCCGCCCAGGGATGGTGGGATGAGGGTGTGGAATCATAAAATCATGGAATTACGGAATTTTCCAGGTTGGAAAAGGCCTTTAAATCCCCAAAGTGCCACATCCACACTTTTTTTTTTTTTTTTCCCTGGGAATTCCAAGGATGGGAATTCCCCGCCTGATCCCATTTTCCAGGAAGGAATTTCCGCTTATATCCACTGATCCCAAAAAAAGAAATCCATGGAAAAGCCGTCCCGAACCTCACCCCAGGATTCCCATTTGGGATTTTTGGGAATCTGGGTCTCCACGACCCCAAAAACTGGGAAGGGATCGAGGTCGGGAATTCCGTGATCCCAAAATCCTGGAATGGTTTGGGTGGGAAGGATCCTTTAGGATCATCCAGATCCAAGGACAGGGACATTCCCACCGTCCCAGGCTGATCCAAGATGGTCTCGGAGAATTCCAGGGGTGGGGAATCCATGGAAAAATCTGGGCTGGGATCCAGGATTTATCCCGAAAATCCCATCTGAGCCAAAACAGGGAATCCTGGAATGGTTTGGGATGGAAAAGATCCTTAAAAATCCAGGGCTGGGGACATTCCCGCCGTGCCAGGGAGCTCCAGGGGTGGGGAATCCATGGAAAATCTCCGGCAGGATCCAGGATTTATCCCGAAAATCCCAAAGAAAGCAGCCCAGGGAATCCTGGAATGCTTTGGGATGGAAAAGATCCTTAAAAATCCAGGGCTGGGGACATTCCCGCCGTGCCAGGGAGCTCCAGGGGTGGGGAATCCATTGGAAAATCTACATCAGGATCCAGGATTTATCCCAAAAATCCCAAAGAAAGCAGCCCAGGGAATCCTGGAGCACATTCCCGGCTGGAATTCCCTTTTCCAGGTTGTCCACCGGCTGCCCATGCCCAACGTGGGTGACGAGCTGCACCACTCGGGCTGGAACGCCTGCAGCAGCTGCCACGGGGATCCCGGCAAATCCCGGGATTTCCTCATCCTGCCCGCCCTCGTCTCATCCCGAATCTACGTCGTGGACGTGGCCACCGAGCCCCGAGCTCCCCGCATCCACAAGGTTCCCGGGATCGCCGGGAGTTGGGATTGGGGGATTTGGGATCGGGGGGGGTTGGGATCAATGGGAGTTGTTGGGATCAGGGGGAGTTGGGATGGGGGGGATTTGGGATCACAGGGATTTGGGATTGGGGGATTTGGGATCAGGGGGAGTTGGGATCACAGGGATTTGGGATCAGAGGAATTTGGGATCAGGGGGAGTTGGGATTGGGGGATTTGGGATCAGGGGGAGTTGGGATCACAGGGATTTGGGATCAGAGGAATTTGGGATTGGGGGATTTGGGATCAGGGGGAGTTGGGATCAGGGGGAGTTGGGATCAGGGGGAGTTGGGATCGGGGGAATTTGGGATTGGAGGGATTTGGGATCACAGGGAGTTGGGATCATGGGGATTTGGGATCATCAGGAGTTGGGATTGGGGGGATTTGGGATCAGAGGAATTTGGGATCGGGGGGATTTGGGATCGGGGGGAGTTGGGATCAGAGGGAGTTGGGATTGGTTTAAGTTGGGATCAGGCGGAGTTGGAATTGGAGGGATTTGGGATCAGGAATTTGGGATTGGTTTAAGTTGGGATCACAGGGAGTTGGGATTGGGGGGATTTGGGATCGGTGGGAGTTGGGATCACAGGGAGTTGGGATCAGGAGGAGTTGGGATCAGGGGATTTGGGATCACAGGGATTTGGGATCTGTGGTAGATCAGGGAAGAGGATTTGGGGCAGGTTGGGGTTTCGGAGGAGCCTGGTGGGAGGCGGTGGTGGGAATACGGGATGGGAACCATGGAATTATGGAATTGTGGAGGTTGGAAAAGCCCTTTAGGATCGAACCCTAATTAAGTTCTCCATTCCACCCAAGGATTTGGGGTCTCCCGGCCTCCAATCCAAGGATTTGGGGTCTCTCCTTAAATTTAATCCAAGGATTTGGGGTCTCCCTAAATTTGATCCAAGAATTTGGGGTCTCTCCTTAAATTTAATCCAAGGATTTGGGGTCTCCCTAAATTTGATCCAAGGATTTGGGGTCTCTCCTCATCCACATCCCCAAGTGCCTCTATCCCAAAATTACCCTTTCCCAGATGGAATTTCCCCCATTATCCCACCCAAATTCACCCCTCCAGCCTCGTTTTCCACGGAAGAAAAAAAAAAATATCCCATCAGGGTCACACCAGGCTGGGGGAAAAAAAAAAACCATTCAGGATTTCCAGGATTCCAGGATTCCCGGGATTTTTGTTTTTCCAGGTGGTGAATCCCGAGGATGTGTTCTGGAAGTGCGGCCTGGGATACCCGCACACCTCGCACTGCCTGGGCAGCGGAGAGGTGATGATCAGCGCCTTGGGAGACCCGGCCGGAAACGGGAAAGGTATCCCAGAATTCCCATGGAAAATTCCGGGAATTGTCCCGCGGGAATTTTCCCTCCACGTTCCCACCGGGAGGATCCGTCCGGGAGAATCCGATGGGTCGGGTTTGGGAAAGGAGCGGTGGGGATGCGGGGTGGGAATTGTGGGATTCTGGAATTGTTGGGGAAGGGCCTGGGGTTTGGAAATCGTGGAATTCTGGAATTGTTGGGGGTTGGGAAAGGCCTGTTGGGAGCTGGGGTTGGGAATGTGGGGTGGGAATTGTGGGATTCTGGAATTGTTGGGGGTTGGGAAAGGCCTGTTGGGAGCTGGGGTTGGGAATACGGGGTGGGAATTGTGGGATTCTGGAATTTTTGGGGTTGGGGAAGGGCCTGGGGTTTGGAAATCATGGAATTCTGGAATTGTTGGGGGTTGGGAAAGGCCTGGTGGGAGCTGGGATTGGAAATCGTGGAATTCTGGAATTTCTGAGGTTGGAAAAGGCCTGGTGGGAGCTGGGATTGGGAATTGTGGGGTGGGAATTGTGGGATTCTGGAATTGTTGGGGGTTGGAAAAGGCCTGGTGGGAGTTGGGATTGGAAATCGTGGAATTCTGGAATTTTGGGGGTTGGAAAAGGCCTGGTGGGAGCTGGGATTGGGAATTGTGGGGTGGGAATTGTGGGATTCTGGAATTTTGGGGGTTGGAAAAGGCCTGGTGGGAACTGGGGTTGGGAATTGTGGAATTTTTGGGGTTGGGAAAGGGTCTGATGGGAGCTGGGATTGGAAATCATGGAATTCTGGAATTGTTTGGGGTTGGAAAAGGCCTGGTGGGAGCTGGGATTGGGAATCGTGGAATTTTGGAATTGTTTGGCGTTGGGAAAGGGCCTGGGGTTTGGAAGTCATGGAATTCTGGAATTTTGGGGGTTGGGAAAGGCCTGGTGGGATCTGGGGTTGGGAATGTGGAATTGTGGAATTCTGGAATTGTTTGGGGTTGGAAAAGGCCTGGTGGGAACAGGGATTGGGAATGTGGAATTGTGGAATTGTGGAATATGGAATTGCTGGAGTTGGAAAAGGCCTGGTGGGAGCTGGGGTTGGGAATTGTGGAATTCTGGAATTTTGGGGGTTGGGAAAGGCCTGGTGGGATCTGGGGTTGGGAATGTGGAATTGTGGAATATGGAATTGTTGGAGTTGGAAAAGGCCTGGTGGGAGCTGGGATTGGGAATCGTGGAATTCTGGAATTGTTTGAGGTTGGGAAAGTGCCTGGGGTTTGGAAATCACGGAATTCTGGAACAGTCGAGGCTCCCTAATCCAAACCAACCTCAACGGGGACGGCGATTTCCCGGGAATTCCATCGGGTCTGGGTTTATTTTTTCGGGAATCAGGCGGATTTATCCTGCTGGACGCCGAGAGCTTCGAGGTGAAGGGGACGTGGGAGGAGGGGGACGAGGTTCCCCCCATGGGCTACAACTTCTGGTACCAGCCCCGGCACAACGTCCTCATCAGCACCGAGTGGGGAGTGCCCAAATTCCTGGGATACGGATTCGATCCCAGCGACCTCGGGAAGGGTCAGGAGAGCTCCAAGGGTTTGGGGTCATTCCCTGTGTAAAATCCATGGATTTGGGGTCATTCCCTGTGTAAAATCCAAGGATTTGGGGTCATTCCCTGTGTAAAATCCAAGGATTTGGGGTCATTCCCTGTGTAAAATCCATGGATTTGGGGTCATTCCCTGTCTCTGATCCGAGGATTTGGGGTCATTCTCTGTGTCAAATCCAAGGATTTGGGGTCATTCCCTGTGTAAAATCCATGGATTTGGGGGCTCTCCCTGTGTAAAATCCATGGATTTGGGGTCACTCCCTGTCTCGGATCCGAGGATTTGGGGTCTCTCCCTGTCTTGGATCTGAGGATTTGGGGTCATTCCCTGTGTAAAATCCATGGATTTGGGGTCATTCCCTGTGTCAAATCCAAGAATTTGGGGTCTTTCCCTGTGTAAAATCCATGGATTTGGGGCTTTCCATGCTTTCAATCCAAGGATTTGGGGGTATCACGGACTTTGATCCAAGGATTTGGGGGCTCTCCCTGTCTCCAATCCAAGGATTTGGGGTCCCAAAATTAAAAACAAAATCCCCAAAATTCCCAAAACAATTCTCCCAAAAATCCCCCCAAATTCCCCAAAAATTCCCCCAAAATTCCCCCAGAAAATTCCCCAAAAAATCCCCCCAAATCCCCCAAAATTCCCCAAAAATTCCCCAAAAATTCCCCGAAAATTCCCCAAAAAATCCCCCCAAAAATTCCTCAAAAATCCCCCCTCCCCAAACCCCCCCAAAATTCCCAAAAAAACCCCCAAAAATTCCCATTTCCCCGTCCTTCCCAGGGCGTTACGGGCGCCGGCTGAACGTGTGGGACTGGAGCAGCCGCAGGTACATCCAGGCCATCGACGTGGGCGAGGATTCGGCTCCGCTGGAAATCCGATTCCTCCACGATCCCGACGCTTCCCAAGGTTTCGTGGGCTGCACCATCAGCAGCGCCATCCACCGCTTCTACAAGACCCAGGTAGCCCCGAATCCCGGGAATTTTGGGAATCCCGGCTGGGAATGGTTTCGGTTTTAGCGGATTTAGAACTTCCTGGGAGTGTTGGGTTTGTGAGGAGGATTGGGAATGTTTTCCGTCAAAAGAGCTGGAAAATTCCGCGTTTTTTTTTTGCCTTCAAATCCCTTCCAAGCAGCCCAAAACTAGAAAATTAAATAGTTTTGGCTCCCCAATTCCTTCCTGGAATTCCAGACCCCTCGTTCCCGGCGGATCTGGATCCAGAGGAGGTTGGAAAACCACCAAACCACCTGGAGAAAAATCAACATTTTCAGCCCTCAAATCCCTTCCTCGCATCATTTTCGCCTCCCAAAATCCTTCCCGGAATCCCAGAGCCCTCGTTCCCGGCGGATCTGGACCCGGAGAAGGATCCTGTGGGATTTGGGGTGGTGGGATCCCATCCCGAGCTCCTGTCCCGCCCTCTCCTCCCGCAGGACGGAGCCTGGGCGGCGCAGAAGGTGATCCAGGTGCCCAGCAAGAAGGTGGAGGGCTGGCTCCTGCCGGAGATGCCAGGTGGGCGCATTCCCGGCGCCGGGATCCATCCCGGAATCATTTCAGGGATCCAGGGATTGGGGGGTTCTCCATTGGATCCATGGATTTGGGGTCTTTCCCAGCCTTAAATCCAAGGATTTGGGGTCTTTCCCAGCCTTAAATCCAAGGATTTGGAGTTTCTCTGTCTGTGATCCAAGAATTTGGGTCTCTCCCAGCCTTAAATCCAAGGATTTGGAGTTCTCCATTCAATCCAAGGATTTGGGGTCTTTCCCCATCTTAAATCCAAGGATTTGGAGTTTCTCTATCTGTGATCCAAGAATTTGGGTCTCTCCCAGCCTTAAATCCAAGGATTTGGGGTCTTTCCCCACCTTTAATCCAAGGATTTGGGGTCTTTCCCCATCTTAAATCCAAGGATTTGGAGTTTCTCTGTCTGTGATCCAAGAATTTGGGTCTCTCCCAGCCTTAAATCCAAGGATTTGGAGTTCTCCATTCAATCCAAGGATTTGGCGTCTCTCCCTGCCTTAAATCCAAGGATTTGGGGTCTTTCCCTGTCTCAAATCCAAGGATTTGGGATCTCTCCTTTTCTTGGATCCAAGGATTTGGGGTTCTCCATTCAATCCAAGGATTTGGGGTCTCTCCCTGTCTCCAATCCAAGGATTTGGGGTCTCTCCCCACCTTTAATCCAAGGATTTGGATTCTCTCTGTCTGTGATCCAAGAATTTGGGTCTCCCTGCCTCCAATCCAAGGATTTGGGGTCTTTCCCTGCCTTCAACCCAAACTTTTGGGTTCTCTCTCTGATTCCTTCCCGAAGGATTCATCACGGACATCCTGATTTCCCTGGACGACCGATTCCTGTATTTCAGCAATTGGCTGCACGGCGACGTGCGCCAGTACGACATCTCCGACCCCAAAAATCCCAAGCTGGTGGGGCAGGTGAGGATTCCCGCCGGAATTCCGTTGGTTTTTCCATGGTTTTGGGGTTTTTTTCCTGGGATCGGCCAAAGCGGGGGTTGTCCTGCAGGTGTTTGTGGGCGGCAGCGTCGCCAAGGGAGGGCTGGTGAGGGTGTGCGAGGATGAGGAGCTGCAGAGCCAACCGGAGCCCTTCGTCATCCAGGTGGGTCCCGAAAAATCCCAAAATTCCGCTTTGGGATCGGCTCCGTCTTTCCCTGAGATCCTTCCCAAATCCCACCTTGGGATCAGCTCCATCCTTCCCTGGATCCTTCCCAAATCCCACCTTGGGATCAGCTCTGTCCTTCCCAAATCCTGCTTTGGGATTGGCTCCGTCCTTCCCAAATCCCACCTTGGGATTGGTTCCATCCTTCCCTGGATCCTTCCCAAATCCCCCTTTGGGATCAGCTCCGTCTTTCCCTGGATCCTTCCCAAATCCCACCTTGGGATCAGCTCTGTCCTTGCCAAATCCCACCTTGGGATCGTCTCCGTCTTTCCCTGAGATCCTTCCCAAATCCCCCTTTGGGATCAGCTCCGTCCTTCCCTGGATCCTTCCCAAATCCCGCATTGGGATCGGCTCCATCCTTCCCTGGATCCTTCCCAAATCCCACTTTGGGATCGGCTCCATCCTTCCCTGGATCCTTCCCAAATCCCGCATTGGGATCGGCTCCATCCTTCCCTGGATCCTTCCCAAATCCCACCTTGGGATCGGCTCCATCCTTCCCTGGATCCTTCCCAAATCCCACCTTGGGATCGGCTCCATCCTTCCCTGGATCCTTCCCAAATCCTGCTTTCGGATCGTCTCCATCCTTCCCAAATCCCCCCTTGCGATCGGCTCCATCCTTCCCAAATCCTCCTTTGGGATTGTCTCCGTCCTTCCCTGAGATCCTTCCCAAATCCCGCATTGGGATCGGCTCCGTCCCCCCTGGCCAGACACAGCCCTGGTGGGATTTTCCATCTGGGATTTTCCATGAGGGATGATTTATTTCCCTGTGGAATTATTCCCACAGGGCAGGAAGGTGCCGGGGGGGCCGCAGATGCTGCAGCTGAGCCTGGACGGGCGGCGGCTCTACGTGAGCACCTCCCTGTACAGCGCCTGGGACCGGCTCTTCTACCCCGAGCTCCTCAGGTCAGCGCCCACGCCATTAATAATTAATCATTAATCATTAATCATTAATAACAATTATTATTAATTATTAATAATTAATTATTAATGAGTAGCTAAGTGGTCTCGGTGCCCCCAACTGTCCCCCCAGGGAAGGCTCGGTGCTGCTGCAGCTGGACGTGGACACGGAGCGGGGCGGCCTGGCCGTCAATCCCAAATTCCTGCTGGATTTCGGGAAGGAGCCGGGCGGGCCCTGCCTGGCGCACGAGATGCGGTACCCGGGGGGGGACTGCACCTCCGACATCTGGCTGTGATCCCGGGAATTCTGCGGGAATTCTGCGGGAATTCTGCGGGAATTCTGGGAATGGGGAATGGGGAACGGCACCTCCGACATCTGGCTGTGATCCCGGGAATTCTGCGGGAATTCTGCGGGAATTCTGGGAATGGGGAACGGCACATCTGGCTGCGATGCCGGGAATCCCAGGAATTCCGGGAATGGGGAATGGGGAATGGGGAACGGCACATCTGGCTGTGATCCCGGGAATCCCGGGAATTCTGCGGGAATTCTGCGGGAATTCTGGGAATGGGGAACGGGGAACGGCACCTCCCACATCTGGCTGTGATCCCGGGAATCCCGGGAATTCCGGGAATGGGGAATGGGGAACGGCACATCTGGCTGTGATCCCGGGAATCCCGGGATTTATGGATTTGGGAATGCAGGGATTGCACCTCCGACATGTCCGGGGATCCCGGGAATTCGGGACCGGGGAATTTGGGAATTCTGGGACTGGGGAATTTGGGAATTCGGGAACTGCCGGAGGCGCGCGTGACCCGCGGGATCAAATAAATCCAAGGAAAATCCTTCCCTTCCCCGCTCCCGCGCCGGAGCTCGCCTTGCACGCGCCTTGCACGCGCACCGCGCACGTGACGAGCGCACGTGACTCCCTTGCACACCCACACGCGACACTCACGCGTGACCTGCACACGTGACCCCCCCCTTGCACACTCACCCCCGCCCCTTGCACACTCACACGTGACCCGCACACGTGACCCGCCCTTGCACACGCACCCACGAGACACCACCCCCCCCACGTGACACACCCCCTTGCACAACC
>NW_005087881.1:24235-38913 GCF_000331425.1 Pseudopodoces humilis | reverse complement strand
CATGGGATGGGATGGGATGGGATGGGATCTGTGGGATGGGATCCATGGGATGGGATGGAATCTGTGGGGTGGGATCCATGGGATGGGATGGGATGGGATGGGTGGGGGATCCATGGGATGGGATGGGATGGGATCTGTGGGGTGGGATCTGGTGGAGGATCCATGGGATGGAGTGGGATGGGGTGGAGATGGATCAGGATAGGGCTGGGGTGGGATGGAGGTGTTGGGATGGGATGGGGATAGAGCTGGATCAGGATGGATCTGATGGGATGGAGCTAGGACGGGATGGATCCATTGGGATGGGATGGGATCCATGGGATGGGACGGGATGGGATGGGATCTGTGGGGTGGGATACATGGGATGGGATGGGATGGGATGGGATCTGTGGGATGGGATCCATGGGATGGGATGGAATCTGTGGGGTGGGATCTATGGGATGGGATGGGATGGGATGGGATGGGATGGGATGGGATCTGGTGGGGGATCCATGGGATGGGATCTGGTGGGGGATCCATGGGATGGAGTGGGATGGGGTGGAGATGGATCAGGATAGGGCTGGGGTGGGATGGAGGTGTTGGGATGGGATGGGGATAGAGCTGGATCAGGATGGATCCGTTGGGATGGGATGGGATGGATCAGGACAGGATGGATCAGGATGGATCTGATGGGATGGAGCTAGGACGGGATGGATCCATTGGGATGGGATGGGATCCATGGGATGGGACGGGATGGGATGGGATGGATCCATTGGGACGGGATGGATCTGGACAGGAAGGACCAGGATGGATCCATTGGGACGGGATGGGATGGATCAGGATGGGATGGGATGGATCCATTGGGACAGGATGGGATGGATCCATTGGGATGGGATGGGATGGATCCATTGGGACGGGATGGGATGGATCCATTGGGATGGGGTGGATCAGGACAGGATGGGATGGATCAGGATGGGATGGACCAGGATGGATCCATTGGGACAGGATGGGCTGGATCCCTTGGGATGGGATGGATCTGGACAGGAAGGACCAGGATGGATCCCTTGGGATGGGATGGGATGGGATGGATCCCTTGGGATGGGCTGGATCCCTTGGGACAGACCAGAACAGATCCGTCCCACCGGTGCCAGCGCAGTGACACTGACGGGCTCCCCTCTCTCCCGTGCCCCGTGGGGACGCGCTGGGGACACGTTGGGGACACGCTGGTGGCAGCAGCAGCAGCAGCAGCAGCAGCTCCTCCTCGCTGGAGCTGAGCGCGCTGGGCACGGCCGAGCACATGCACGCCTGCAGCTGGATCCGCAACCACCTGGAGGAGCACACGGACACCTGCCTGCCCAAACAGGACGTCTACGACGCCTACAAGTGAGCCCAGGGGCTGTGGCACATGGCCTGGTGTCCCCATGGCCTGGTGTCCCATGGCCTGGTGTCCTGGTGTCCCCATGGTCTGGTGTCCCATGGCCTGGTGTCCCATGGCCTGGTGTCCTGGTGTCCCCATGGCCTGGTGTCCCCATGGCCTGGTGTCCTGGTGTCCCCATGGCCTGGTGTCCTGGTGTCCCCATGGCCTGGTGTCCCCATGGCCTGGTGTCCTGGTGTCCTGGTGTCCCCATGGCCTGGTGTCCCATGGTCTGGTGTCCCATGACCTCCTGTCCTGGTGTCCCATGTCCCATATCCCACATCCCATATCCCACATCCCAAATCCCACATCCCACATCCCAAATCCCAAATCCCACATCCCACATCCCAAATCCCAAATCCCAAATCCCACATCCCACATCCCAAATCCCAAATCCCAAATCCCAAATCCCACATCCCAAATCCCAAATCCCATATCCCACATCCCACATCCCAAATCCCACATCCCAAATCCCAAATCCCAAATCCCAAATCCCACATCCAAATTCCATATCTCTCATCCCAAATCCCACATCCCACATCCCACGACCATCCCACATCCCTGGAATTCCCTTGGAATATCCCAGGATTTCCCCCTTTTTTCCCCCCATCCCTCCCTCAGGCGTTACTGTGACAACCTCGGCTGCCGCCCCCTGAGCACGGCCAATTTCGGCAAAATCATCCGGGAAATCTTCCCAAACATCAAAGCCCGGCGCCTGGGAGGCCGAGGACAATCCAAATATCCTTCCCCTGCTGGAATTCCTGCTGCTTTTCCCATTTTATCCTGGTTTTTCCCTTTTATTCCCTTCTTTTCCTGGTTTTTTTCCCCATTTTTTCCCCATTTTCCACAGCTTTTCCCTGTTTTTTTCCCCATTTTCCCTCTTTTTTCCCCAGTTTTTTTTCCCTTTCTTCTCCTGTTTTTTTCCCATTTTCCCCAGCTGTTTCCCTGGGGTTTTTTTCCCATTTTTCCTCTTTTTCTCCCAGTTTTTTCCCATTTTTTCCCATTTTTTCCTGTTTTTTCCCTTTTATTCCCTTCTTTTCCTCTTTTTTTCCTGTTTTTTTCCCATTTTTTCCCATTCTTTTCCCATTTTTTCCCATTCTTTTTCCCATTCTTACCCACTTTTCCCCATTCTTTCCCACTTTTCCCCATTCTTTCCCATTTTTCCCCATTCTTTCCCACTTTTCCCCATTCTTTCCCATTTTTTCCCATTTTTTCCCATTTTCCCCCATTTTTTTCCCATTTCCCCCCAGTTTTTTCCCATTTTTTCCCATTTTCCCCCATTTTTTTCCCATTTCCCCCCAGTTTTTCCCCATTTTTCCCCATTTCCTCCCATTTTTTTCCCATTTCCCCCATTTTCCCCCATTCCTGAGGGTTCTCCCGGTGTCTCTTCCCGTTTTTTTTGGTTCATCCTGGTTGGAAATTCCCAAATCCTTGACTCTTCCTCCCCACGTACTGCTACGGTGGGATCCGGAGGAAGACGGTGGTGAGCCTTCCTCCCCTGCCCAGCCTGGACCTGAAAGCCACCGAGACCGTGAGTGCGCCGCCTTTCCAGGGCTGGGATCCGTGGGATTTGTGGGAATTTTTATGGGATTTTTTATGGGATTTGTGGGATTTTTTTAGGGATTTTTTTAGATTTTTTATGGGATTTTTTATGGGATTTATGGGATTTTTTTAGGGATTTTTTTTAGATTTTTATTGGGATTTTTATTGGGATTTTTTGTGGGATTTGTGGGATTTTTTTGGGGATTTTTTTAGATTTTTTATGGGATTTTTGATGGGATTTTTTGTGGGATTTGTGGGATTTTTTTAGGGATTTTTTTAGATTTTTTATGGGATTTTTGATGGGATTTTTTTATGGGATTTGTGGGATTTTTTTAGGGATTTTTTTAGATTTTTTATGGGATTTTTTATGGGATTTGTGGGATTTTTTTAGGGATTTTTTTAGATTTTTATTGGGATTTTTTGTGGGATTTGTGGGATTTTTTGTGGGATTTGTGGGATTTTTTATGAGATTTTTTTATGGGATTTGTGGGATTTTTTATGGGATTTTTTTAGATTTTTATTGGGATTTTTATTGGGATTTTTTGTGGGATTTGTGGGATTTTTTATGAGATTTTTTTATGGGATTTGTGGGATTTTTTATGGGATTTTTTTAGATTTTTATTGGGATTTTTATTGGGATTTTTTGTGGGATTTGTGGGATTTTTTATGAGATTTTTTTATGGGATTTGTGGGATTTTTTATGGGATTTTTTTAGATTTTTATTGGGATTTTTATTGGGATTTTTTGTGGGATTTGTGGGATTTTTTATGAGATTTTTTTATGGGATTTGTGGGATTTTTTTTGGGATTTTTTAGATTTTTGATGGGATTTTTGATGGGATTTTTGATGGGATTTTTTTATGGGATTTGTGGGATTTTTTTAGGGATTTTTAAAGATTTTTTATGGGATTTTTATTGGGATTTTTTGTGGGATTTGTGGGATTTTTTTGGGGATTTTTTAGATTTTTTAATGGGATTTTTTATGGGATTTGTGGGATTTTTTTAGGGATTTTTTTAGATTTTTTTATGGGATTTTTATTGGGATGATTTGTGGGATTTTTTTAGGGATTTTTTAGATTTTTTATGGGATTTTTTTATGGGTTTTTTGATGGGATTTATGGGATTTTTTATGGTTTTTTTATTGGATTTTTATGGGATTTTTAATGGAATTTTTTATGGGATTTTTATTGGATTTTTTGTGGGATTTGTGGTTTTTTTTTATGGGATTTTTAATGAGATGTGACAGAGGTGACAGAGGTGACAGAGGTGACGCTGTCCCTGTCCCCAACAGGCAGAGCTGGCAGAGCTGGTGCAGTGTACAGCTCGGAGGTGACAGAGGTGACTCTGTGACACTGTGACAGAGGTGACACTGTGACACTGTGACACAGTGACAGAGGTGACACTGTGACAGAGGTGACACTGTGACAGAGGTGACACTGTGACAGAGGTGACACTGTGACACTGTGACACTGTGACACTGTAACAATGTGACACTGTGACACTGTGACACTGTGACACTGTGACAGAGGTGACACTGTGACACTGTGACACTGTGACACTGTAACAATGTGACACTGTGACACTGTGACAGAGGTGACACTGTGACACTGTGACACAGTGACAGAGGTGACAATGTGACAGAGGTGACACTGTGACACTGTGACACTGTGACAATGTGACACTGTCCCCAACAGGCGGAGCTGTCAGAGCTGGTACCCTCGTACAGCTCGGAGGTGACAGAGGTGACACTGTGACACTGTGACAATGTGACAGAGGTGACGGAGGTGACACTGTGACACTGTGACACTGTGACACTGTGACACTGTGACACTGTGACAATGTGACACTGTGACACTGTGACAATGTGACACTGTCCCAACAGGCGGAGCTGTCGGAGCTGGTACCCTCGTACAGTTCGGAGGTGACGGAGGTGACACAGTGACAATGTGACAGAGGTGACAGAGGTGACAGAGGTGACACTGTGACACTGTGACACTGTGACACTGTCCCAACAGGCGGAGCTGTCAGAGCTGGTGCAGTGTACAGCTCGGAGGTGACAGAGGTGACACTGTGACACTGTGACAATGTGACAGAGGTGACAGAGGTGACAGAGGTGACACTGTGACACTGTGACAATGTGACAGAGGTGACGGAGGTGACACTGTGACACTGTGACACTGTGACACTGTGACAATGTGACACTGTCCCAACAGGCGGAGCTGTCGGAGCTGGTACCCTCGTACAGCTCGGAGGTGACGGAGGCCGCCTGTGCCCTGACGTGTGACTGGGCTGAGAAGATCCTCAAGCGCTCCTTCAACAACATCGTGGAGGTGGCGCAGTTCCTGCTGCAGCAGCACATCATCAGCTCCCGCTCCGCACACGCCGACCTCCTCATGGCCATGGTGGTGGCAGGTCAGCACCCCGGGGACACTGTCACCTCACTGGGGACACTGACATCACCCCTGGGGACACTGTCACCTCACTGGGGACACTGACACCTCACTGGGGACACTGTCACCTCACTGGGGACACTGACACCTCACTGGGGACACTGTCACCTCACTGGGGACACTGTCACCTCACTGGGGACACTGACACCTCACTGGGGACACTGACACCTCGCTGGGGACACTGACATCACCCCTGGGGACACTGTCACCTCACTGGGGACACTGACACCTCGCTGGGGACACTGACATCACCCCTGGGGACACTGACACCTCACTGGGGACACTGACATCACCCCTGGGGACACTGACACCTCGCTGGGGACACTGACATCACCCCTGGGGACACTGTCACCCCCCCTGGGGACACTGTCACCTCACTGGGGACACTGACACCTCGCTGGGGACACTGTCACCTCGCTGGGGACACTGACATCACCCCTGGGGACACTGTCACCTCACTGGGGACACTGACACCACCCCTGGGGACACTGACACCTCACTGGGGACACTGACACCTCACTGGGGACACTGACACCTCACTGGGGACACTGCCATCACCCCCCACCCTGGGTCATTGTCACCCCTTGGGGACACTCCCAGTGTCCCCCGTCCCCTCCCAGTGTCCCCTGTCCCCGTGTCACCTCCCCTCTCCCACAGAAACCACGGACAAGCCCCCCCAGGACCCCCGGCCTCCCTCAGCCCCCCGCAAGAACGGCCCGGACCCCTCTGACAGCGGCGAGCGCAGCCAGGAGCAGGTGAGGGACCCCTCCCCAAACCCCCCCAGGAGGGCCGGGCTGACCCCTCCGGCTGACCCCGCTGTCCCCTCGCTGTCCCCAGCCCAAGAAGGATGCTGTCCCCAAGGGCCACCTCCCATCGCGGCCGGACAAGAAGAAACCCTCAGAGCCCCCCAGGCCGGCCAGCAGCCCCCAGGTGACCGCCCTGGTGGCCCGGCTGCCCCTCCTGCTGCCCCGCATCCCCCCCCCGGAGCGACCCCCGGCCCCCGGCGCCGCCCCGCTGCGCCCGTCCCCTCCCGTCCTTGTCCCCAAGCTGACGGCGGCACCCTTGGGTGGCACGGTCAAGGTGGCCCTGCCGCTGCCCGTGGGGACGGCGCTGGCCCCGGGGGGCTCCGGGCTGCTGAGCCCCCCCGCAGCCATCCCCGTGCTCAACGTGCTGCTGCCCGGGGTGGGGGTCCCGCCCTGCGCTGAGACCCCCGGAGGCGGCGCCAGGGCGGGAGGGGACGGCGAGGGACAGCGCGGAGGTGGCACCAAGGCCACCAAGCGTCCCCAGGAAGGGGCCGGGGAGGGACCCGCGCACAAGAGGAGGAGGGGGAGGCCGAGGAAGAGGCCGGGGGACGCGGCGGGGTCACCCGAGGGTGTGGAGGTCCCCAAGGGGGAGGAGGGAGGGGATTCGCCCCCAGGGGACTCGGCCGGGGGTGGCAGTGCCACTGTGGCATTCGGGGACACGGAGGTGGCCGGCGGGGACGCTGGGGAGGACATGGATGCGGACAGTGATGTGGGGGCTGGTGGGGACAGCTTGGATGGTGTCACTGTCCCCCTTGGGGACAGCATGGACAGTGTCACCGTGCCCCCCGGGGACAGCATGGACAGTGGCAGTGTTGGCCTTGGGGACAGCATGGACAGTGCCACCGTGCTCCCCGGGGACAGCATGGACAGTGGCAGTGTTGGCCTTGGGGACAGCATGGACAGTGCCACCGTGCTCCCCGGGGACAGCATGGGCAGTGGCAGTGTCACTGTCCCCATTAGGGACAGCCCAGCTGAGGGAAGTGCCACTATCGCCCCTGGGGACAGTGTCATTGTCCCCCCTGGGGACAGCTTGGTCAGTGGCAGTGTCCCTGTCCCTGTTGGGGACAGCCTGGAGAGTGTCACCGTCCCCCTTAGGGACACCATGGACAGTGGCAGTGTCACCATCCCCCCTGGGGACAGCCTGGAGAGTGTCATTGTCCCCCCTGGGGACAGCCTGGACAGTGGCAGTGTCACTGTTCCCCATGGGGACAGCCTGGACAGTGGCAGTGTCACCGTCCCTGTTGGGGACAGCCTGGACAGTGGCAGTGTCACCGTTCCCCTTGGGGACAGCCTGGACAGTGGCAGTGTCACTGTTCCTGTTGGGGACAGCCTGGACAGTGGCAGTGTCACCGTCCCTGTTGGGGACAGCCTGGACAGTGTCGCCATCCCCCTTGGGGACAGCTCAGACAGTGACAGCGTCCCTGGTGGTGGCTCTCCTGGTGGTGGCAGTGTCACTGCCCCCCTTGGGGACAGCCCGGTCGCCACTGGTGGCTCTCTTGGTGGTGGCAGTGCCACTGTCCCTGTCAGGGACAGCTCAGCCATGGCCAGTGACACTGGGGACAGGCCAGATGGTGGCAGTGCCACCACCGGGGACAGGCCGGTCACCAGGAGTGCCACCATTCCCATCAGGGACAGCTCAGCTGGTGGCAGTGCCACTGTCCCCGTCAGGGACAGCTCAGCCATGGCCAGTGACACTGGGGACAGGCCAGACGGTGACAATGCCACCACCCCTGTTGAGGACAGCCCAGACAGGGATGGTGGCACTGCCACCACTGAAGGCAGCCCAGCCGCTGGCAGTGCCACTGTCCCCATCAGGGACAGCTCACCCAGGGACACGGGGGACAGGCCTGTCACCAGGAGTGCCACCACTCCCATCAGGGACAGTCCGGCTGGTGGCAGTGCCACTGTCCCTGTCAGGGACAAACCGGTCACCAGGAGTGCCACCGTCCCTGTCAAGGCCAGCCTATCCAGTGGCAGTGCCACCCCTGGGGACAGGCCTGTCACCAGGAGTGCCACCATCCCCACCAGGGACAGCCCAGCTGGTGGCAGTGCCACTGTCCCTGCCAAGGACAATGCAGCCAGGGGCAGTGCCAGCCCTGGGGACAGGCCGGTCACCAGGAGTGCCACTGTCCCCACAGCTGGTGGCAGTGCCACTGTCCCTGTCAAAGCCAGTCCATCCAAGATCAGTGCCACCCATGGGGACAGGCCTGTCACCAGGAGTGCCACCATCCCTGTCAGGGACAGCCCAGCTGGTGGCCGTGCCACTGTCCCCAATAAGGACAGCTCACCCAGGGACAGTGCCAGCCCTGGGGACAGGCCTGTCACCAGGAGTGCCACCATATGGGTCAGGGACAGCCCAGCTGGTGGCAGTGCCACTGTCCCCAATAAGGACAGCTCACCCAGGGACAGTGCCAGCCCTGGGGACAGGCCTGTCACCAGGAGTGCCACCGTCCCTGTCAGGGACAGCCCGGCTGGTGGCAGTGTCATTGTCCCTGTCAGGGACAGGCCGGTCAGTGGTGTCACTGTCCCCAGTAAGGACAGCTCACCCAAAGACAGTGCCACCTCTGGGGACAGGCCGGTCACCAGGAGAGCCACCATCCCTGTCAGGGACAGCCCGGCTGGTGGCAGTGTCATTGTCCCTGTCAGGGACAGGCCGGTCAGTGGTGTCACTGTCCCCAGTAAGGACAGCTCACCCCAAGACAGTGCCACCTCTGGGGACAGGCCTGTCACCAGGAGTGCCACCGTTCCCACCAGGGACAGCTCATCCAGGGACAGTGACACTGGGGACAGGCCGGTCACCAGGAGTGCCACCATCCCTGTCAGGGACAGCCCATCCAGTGGCACTGCCACCACTGGGGACAGGCTGGATGGTGGCAGTGCCACTGTCCCTGCCAAGGACAATGCAGCCAGGGGCAGTGCCAGCCCTGGGGACAGGCCGGTCACCAGGAGTGCCACCATTGCCACCAGGGACAGCTCATCCAGGGACAGTGACACTGGCGACAGGCCGGTCACCAGGAGTGCCACCATTGCCACCAGGGACAGCTCATCCAGGGACAGTGACACTGGCGACAGGCCGGTCACCAGGAGTGCCACCATTGCCACCAGGGACAGCTCATCCAGGGACAGTGACACTGGCGACAGGCCGGTCACCAGGAGTGCCACCATTGCCACCAGGGACAGCTCATCCAGGGTTGGCGGCCCTGGGGACAGGCTGGGCAGGGGCAGTGCCACTGTCCCTGTCAGGGACAGCTCGGCTGGTGGCAGTGGCATTGTCCCCAGTAAGGCCAGCCCATCCAGTGGCAGTGCCACCCCTGGGGACAGGCCGGGAAATGCCACCATCCCTGTCAGGGACAGCTCATCCCTGGGCAGTGCCACCTCTGGGGCCCGGCCGGTCACCAGGAGTGCCCCGCTCCCCACTGTCCCTTCCAAGGCTAGCCCATCCAGTGGCAGTGCCACCCCTGGGGAGAGGCCGGGCAGGGGCAGTGCCACTGTCCCTGTCGGGGACAGCTCATCCCTGGGCAGTGCCACCTCTGGGGCCCGGCCGGTCACCAGGAGTGCCACTGTCCCCACTGTCCCTTCCAAGGCCAGCCCATCCAGTGGCAGTGCCACCCCTGGGGACAGGCCGGGCAGGGGCAGTGCCACCGTCCCCAGTAAGGACAGCACATCCAGGGACGGTGGCACCCCTGGGGACAGGCCGGATGGTGGCAGTGCCACTGTCCCCATCAGGGACAGCTCACCCAGAGACAGTGCCACCTCTGGGGACAGGCCGGTCACCAGGAGTGCCACCATTCCCACCAGGGACAGCTTGGCTGGTGGCAGTGCCACTGTTCCTGTCAGGGACAAGCCCATCAGTGGCAGTGCCACCATCCCTGTCAGGGACAGCTCACCCAGAGACAGTGCCACCCGTGGGGACAGGTTAGTCAGAGACAGTGCCACCCGTGGGGACAGGTTAGTCAGAGACAGTGCCACCCGTGGGGACAGGTTAGTCAGAGACAGTGCCACCCGTGGGGACAGGTTAGTCAGAGACAGTGCCACCCGTGGGGACAGGTTAGTCAGAGACAGTGCCACCCGTGGGGACAGGTTAGTCAGAGACAGTGCCACCTCGGGGGACAGGCCGGTCCCCAGGAGTGCCACCAGCCCCACAAGTGACAGGCTGGCTGGTGGCAGTGCCACTGTCCCCAGTAAGGACAGCTCACCCAAGGCCAGTGCCACCCCTGGGGACAGGCAGGGCAGGGCCAGTGTCACCATCCCTGGCAGGGACAGGGCACCCAGAGACCGTGCCACCCCCGGGGACAGGTTAGTCAGAGACAGTGCCACCCCTGGGGACAGGTTAGTCAGAGACAGTGCCACCCCTGGGGACAGGTTAGTCAGAGACAGTGCCACCCCTGGGGACAGGACAGTCAGAGACAGTGCCACCCGTGGGGACAGGTTAGTCAGAGACAGTGCCACCTGTGGGGACAGGTTAGTCAGAGACAGTGCCACCCCTGGGGACAGGTTAGTCAGAGACAGTGCCACCCCTGGGGACAGGACAGTCAGAGACAGTGCCACCTGTGGGGACAGGTTAGTCAGAGACAGTGCCACCATCCCTGTCAGGGACAGCGCAGCCAGGGCCACTGCTGTTGGGGACAGGCCAGTCAGGAGCAATGCCACCATTGGGGACAGGCTGGGCAGGAACAGTGCCACCATTGGGGACAGGCCGGGCAGGGACAGTGCCACCATTGGGGACAGGAGCAGTGGCAGTGCCACCCCTGGGGACAGGCCAGGTAGTGCCACCTTCCCCATCAGGGACAGGTCACCCAGGGACAGTGGCACTGGTGACAGGCCAGGCAGGGGTGGTGGCACCATCAGGGACAGGCAGGGCAGGGACAGTGCCACCACTGGGGACAGGCCAGGTAGGGACAGTGCCACTTTCCCTCTCAAGGACAGTTCATCCAGGGACAGTGCCACCCCTGGGGACAGGCCAGGCAGGAGCAGTGCCACTGTCCCAATCAAGGACAGCACAGCCAGGGCCAGTGCCACCACTGGGGACAGGCCAGGCAGGGACAGTGCCACCACTGGGGACAGGCCAGGCAGGAGCAGTGCCACCACTGGGGACAGGCCAGGCAGGAGCAGTGCCACCACTGGGGACAGGCAGATCAGGGACAGTGCCACCCCTGGGGACAGGCCAGGCAGGAGCAGTGCCACCACTGGGGACAGGCCAGGCAGTGCCACCGTCTCCAGCAGGGACAGGCCACCCAGGGCCAGTGGCACTGGGGACAGGAGCAGTGGCAGTGCCACCATCCCTGTCAGGGACAGGTCACCCAGAGACGGTGGCACCGCTGGGGACAGGAGCAATGGCAGGGACAGGTCACACAGGCCCGGTGACTTTGGGGACAGACTGGGCAGTGTCACCGTGCCCATCAGGGACAGGCCACCCAGAGACAGTGACAGTGGGGACAGGAGCAGTGGCAGTGCCACCCTGCCCGTCAGGGACAGATCACACAGGGCCAGTGGCTCTGGGGACAGGAGCAGTGGCAGTGCCCCCCTGCCCGTCAGGGACAGATCACACAGGGCCAGTGGCTCTGGGGCCAGGAGCAGTGGCAGTGCCCCCCTGCCCGTCAGGGACAGATCACACAGGGCCAGTGGCTCTGGGGCCAGGAGCAGTGGCAGTGCCACCAGCCCCGTCAGGGACAGGGCACCCAGAGACAGTGGCACTGGGGACAGGAGCAGTGGCAGTGCCACCATCCCCATCAAGGACAGGTCACCCAGAGACAGTGGCACCGTTGGGGACAGGAGCAGTGGCACTGTTGGGGACAGGAGCAGTGGCAGTGCCACCATCCCCGTCAGGGACAGGTCACCCAGAGACAGTGGCACTGGGGACAGGCCGGGCAGGGACAGGTCACACAGGGCCAGTGCCACCATGCTCAGCAGGGACAGGCCACCCAGGCCCAGTGACAATGGGGACAGGAGCAGTGGCAGTAGCACTGTCCCTGTCAGGGACAGGCCATACAGGCCCAGTGACAGTGGGGACAGGAGCAGTGACACCAGTGGGGACAGGCCTGGCAGTGCCACCATCCCTGTCAGGGACAGGCCACACAGGCCCAGTGACTTTGGGGACAGACTGGGCAGTGCCACCGTGCCCAGCAGGGACAGGCCACCCAGGCCCAGTGACTTTGGGGACAGGAGCAGTGGCACCAGTGGGGACAGGCCTGGCAGTGCCACCGTGCCCAGCAGGGACAGATCACACAGGGGCAGTGACAGTGGGGACAAGAGCAGTGGCAGTGCCACCCTGCCCAGCAGGGACAGGCCGCCCAGGCCCAGTGACAGTGGGGACAGACCGGGCAGGAGCAGTGGCACTGTCCCTGTCAGGGACAGCCCAGCTGAGGGCAGTGGCACTGTCAGGGCCATGCCAGTCTCTGCCAGTGTCACTGTCCTTGTTGGGGACAGGCCAGTCAGTAGGAGTGGCACCACTGGGGACAGGCTGGTCACAGACAGTGACACCGTTGGGGACAGGCTGGTCACTGACAGTGGCACCGTTGGGGACAGGCTGGTCACTCTGAGTGACACTGTTGAGGACAGGCTGGTCACAGACAGTGGCACCCCTCCTGCCAGGGACTGTCCCTCCAGGGACAGTGGCACTCCAGGGGACAGGCCATTTGCTGGCAGTGCCACTGTCCCCGTCAGGGACAGCCTATCCAGGGGCACTGCCACCATCGTGGACACGCCTGTCACCGCCAGTGCCACCATCCCCGTCAGGGACAGCCCGTTCTGGGCCGGTGACACCGCTGGGGACAGCTCGGTGGCTGGCAGTGCCACCGTCCCCATCAGGGACTGCCCGTCCAGGGGCACTGCCACCATCGTGGATGCGCTGGTCACTCTCAGTGGCACCGTGATGGACAGGAGGATCCTGGGCAGTGTCACTGTCCCCGTCAGGGCCAGCCTGTCCAGGGGCACTGCCACCATCGTGGACACGCCCGTCTTTGTCAGTGCCACCGTCCTGGTCGGGGACTCCATCCCCAGGGTCACCGCCACCATCGTGGAATCCAGGGTGCCCGGCCGTGCCATCCTCGGGGACACGCTGGCCTGTGGCAGTGCCACCATCCCCGGCAGGGACGGTGCCACTGTCACCTTCCCGGGCTGGCCGGGCAGGGACGGTGTCACCGTCCCTCGTGGGGACTGGTCTGGTGGGGACAGTGCCACCATCCCTCGTGGGGACTGGTCTGGCAGGGACAGTGCCACTGTCCCCATCCGGGTGTGCCCATCCAGGGACAGTGCCACCACCTCTGACAGGGACAGTGCCACCATTCCTCGTGGGGACTGGTCTGGTGGGGACAGTGCCACCATCCCTCGTGGGGACTGGTCTGGCAGGGACAGAGCCACCGCCTCTGTCAGGGAGTGTCCATCCAGGGACGGTGCCACCACCTCTGACAGGGACAGTGCCACCATCCCTCGTGGGGACTGGTCTGGCAGGCACAGTGTCACTGTCCCCATCAGGGAATGCCCGTCCAGGGACAGTGCCACCACCTCTGTCAGGGAGTGCCCATCCAGGGACGGTGTCACCATCCCTCGAGGGGACTGGTCTGGTGGGGACAGTGCCACCATCCCTCGTGGGGACTGGTCTGGCAGGGACAGTGCCACCATCTGTGACAGGGACTGGCCAGGCAGGGACAGTGCCACTGTCCCCATCCGGGAGTGCCCATCCAGGGACAGTGCCACCACCTCTGTCAGGGAGTGCCCATCCAGGGACGGTGTCACCGTCCCTCGAGGGGACTGGCCAGGCAGGGACAGTGCCACTGTCCCCATCCGGGTGTGCCCATCCAGGGACGGTGTCACCGTCCCTCGTGGGGACTGGCCAGGCAGGGACAGTGCCACCATCCCTGTTGGGGCCAGGTCAGTGGGTGGCACTGCCACCGTCCCCATCCGGGAGTGCCCATCCAGGGGCAGTGCCACCCTTGGGGACAGACACGTCACTGGCAGTCCCCCCATCACGGACACACCCAGCAGTGGCAGCGCCACCATCCCTGACACGGACTGCCCTTCCCGGGGCGGTGCCACCACGGGGGACAGGCCTGGCAGTGCCACCCTTGGGGACAAGCCGGGCGGTGCCACCACGGGGGACAGGCCTGGCAGTGCCACCCTTGGGGACAAGCCGGGCAGTGCCACCGCGCCCTCCAGGCCCATCACGCCCGCCCGCGTCAGCGTCATCAGGGATGGCAGGACGGGCACCAGGGTGGCACTGCGGGGTCACAGCCAGGCCGGGTCACCCCTGGGGGACACGCAGGGACACACGAGGGCGGGCACAGGCGTGGGGTCCCCTGCGTCACACCAATAAAAACCAGTAAAAACCAGTGCGGCTGTGGCGTCCGTGAGCCCGGGCGCTGGGAGGGGACATGGGAAGTGGGGAGGGGACAGGGGGAGTGGGGAGGGGACACTGGAAGAGGGGAGGGACATTGGCACTGGGAGGGGACACTGGAAGAGGGGAGGGGCACTGGCACTGGGGGGGGGCACTGGGAGA
>NW_005087881.1:10894-23989 GCF_000331425.1 Pseudopodoces humilis | reverse complement strand
GGGACATTGGCACTGGGAGGGGACACTGGCACTGGGAGGGGACACTGGAAGAGGGGAGGGGACACTGGAAGAGGGGAGGGGACATTGGCACTGGGAGGGGACACTGGCACTGGGAGAGGACAGGGACGAGGAGGAGGACAACCCGTGTCACCCCTCCTGGCTTGGTGACAGCGACAGCCGAGGCGATTTCCCCCCCAAAATCGCCGATTTTCTCCCAAAATCGCCGATTTTCGTCAAGCGCGGGAGCCACGGGGGCGCCTGGGGCTCGCCCCGCCCCCAAGCACAACGAAACCACGCCCACCACCCCATATAAGGACACAAACCCCGCCCTCTTCCGCATCCGGTGTGTTGGCAACGCCCACCGAAGGCACAAAGCCACGCCCACCCAGTACAGCACCAAACCACGCCCCACGGATGTATTAAGTATGCAAACCACGCCCACATATCCATATTAGGACATAAGCCACGCCCTCGGCAGCAAACCCCGCCCCCTTTTCCCGCGCCGCCGGCCCGCCAGGGGGCGCTGTGGCGCGGCGGCCGCCCCTCAGCCCCGTGAGGCGGCTCCGGGCCGGGCCTGGGGAGGCTCCGAGCGGCCCCGCTCCACCGGCCCCGCTCCGCTCCGGCCCCGCTCCACCGGCCCCGCTCCACCGGCCCCTTTCCGACCCCTCCGCTCCTCTCCCCGCGGCTCCCGATCTTCTCCGCTCCCCTGAGGTGAGCCCGGCCCAGCCGCAGCCTCGCCGGCCTCTCCGCGGCCTCCTCCTCCATCGCCCCCCCCCCTTTCCCCGCCTCAGCCCGGTCCTCCCGGCGGTGCCGCGGCCGCTCCGTGTCCGGCCTCGCTTCCTCCTCCTCCTCCTCCTTCTCCTCCTCCTCATTCTCTTTCTTCTTCTCCTTCTCCTTCTTCTCCTCCTTTTCCTTCTCCTCCTGCTGCTCCTGGTTCCTCCCGCCAGCGCTTCGTGGCGCAGGAGCTGGGCAGGAATTCCCCTTTCCCTCACGGAGCATCTGGTGGCGATTTTGGGATGATTTTCCGGTGACTTTATGGTGATTTTTTGTGCTGATTTTGTGCTGTTTTGGTGCTGATTTTGGGGTGTTTTGGTGCTGATTTTGGGGTGTTTTTCCCCTCAGCAGCCGCCGGTGCCCGGGATGAGCCGCCCGCGCCGGCCTCAGGGCCGGGCTCGCCCAGCGGAGCCTCGCGGGATGGGATCACTCCAGGTACCTCATCCCAATTTTCCTCTTCCTTTTCCCAAGGAATTCCTCCCAAAGCCCCGCTCCCCGCGGGGGAAGTGGCGCAATTCCCCCTTTCCAGAGCCTTTTCCAGCCGATTTTCCTCGTGAGGATTTGCCAACCTTTCCCCCCGCCCCCGCTGCCGGGGCCATCTGGTGCCTCTGGGAGCTTTGGAATTGCCCAAAATCCCCTCTTAAATTCCAGGGGTTACGTAAAATTGGGATTGGCGATGGTCACTCAACCCCTCTGGAATGTTTTCCCAGGAAAACTTCGGCTGGAGTTGGTGGGAAGTTTGAGTAATGAGAAATAATTACATTTAATCCCTCCCTTTTTATTCCCTCCGCTTCCCTATAATCCGGGAGGGAATAACTGAGTGGAAAAGGGGATTTTCCAGCTTTTTTTTTCCCCCCCTGGAATTATTGAGGTTTTGGAGTTCTTCCTGGTGTGGATTCCATGGATCTACTGCTGAAAATAATTCCTGATTTCTTCCTTGGAATTCTGAGTGGGATTTTAGGGCTCTGCTCCTGGAATTCCTGGGAGATTTCTGCTGAAATCCTGGGTGATTTCTGCTCCTGAAATTCCTGGATAATTTCTGGAATTCCTGGCTGATTTCTCCTCCTGGAATTCCTGGGTGATCCCTGCCACAGATTTCCTGGATAATTTATGATCTCACAGTTCAGGGTCCATGCTTGGATCAGCCCAGGAGCTGTGCTTGGGATCCAGCTGGGAATGTCGATTCCTGCTTTTTTTTTCCCGCTTTTTCCCAGTTTATTTCCTAACTTTTGGGGAAAAAAAAAAAAACCCAAAAAAACTAACTTGGAAAACGTCAAAAAGTGGGAATTTCTATATGAAATGTGATCCTTGTGAGGAGAGGATTCCAGGATGAATCCTCTGGGATTTCTGGGAAGCGGGAAAAGCTTTGGATGTGTTTTTTTGGGATGAGGCAAAAGCTTTGGGAAAAGAGGGAATTTTTTTTTAGCCTGGAGCCTTGGATTTGGGATTGGGATAGAAGAGGAAAATTTGGGATATGTGGAAAAACAGGGATGGGAATTGTGGGGAAGTGTGGAATCCTGAATTTCCACGCCCATTTTTTTTTGGGGATTCGTTGAAAAATGGATTTTTTTTTCCCCACTTCTCACGGGGTTTTTGGGATCTAAGAGCCACAAAAATTTCTGGAATGTGGGATTTGGAGCGCCGGGAATGGCGGAAATGGAGCAAAACTCTCAGACTTCGATCAGGATTTGGGCATTTGGGACTTGATGGAAAAGAAGTGAGGGAAAAAAAGAGGGAAAAAAAGGGAAAAGTGGTATCTGGGATGTGAGCTTGGTTTGGATCACTTGGAATATTTAGGGAGAATTCCTGAGGATTTTTCCCTCCTTTCTTTGGGAGTTGGAAAAATAAAAGGGATAAAGCAAATCCTTAAATTAACATGGAAAAATCTGAAATTAATTGGGAAAAATCCTGAATTAACAGGGAAAAAATTGACATTATCTTCCCTTCAGGTGTATCCTGGGTTTCTCCCCTTGAATCCCATCCCTAATCCCAAATTTTTTCCCAATTTCCCCCAGTTTGGAGCTGCCCCACCCCCTCCTCTGCTCCTCCTCTTGAATCCTATCCCCAATCCCATTTTTTTCCCAAATTTAATCAAATTTTTCCCAAATTTCATCCCAATTTTTCCCCAGTTTCATCCCAATTTTTACCCCAATTTCATCCTGATGTTGTTTCCCAATTTCATCCCAATTTTTGCTCAATTTCATCCCAATATTTGCCCAATTTCAAACCAGTCTTTCCCCAATTGAATCCAGATTTTTTTCCCAGTTTCATCCCAATTTTTCTCAATTTCACCTCAATGTCTTCCAAATTTTACCCCAATTTTTTCCGAATTTAATCCAAAATTTCCCTCAATTTAATCCAAACTTTTCCCCAATTTAATCCAAATTTTCCTCCAATTTAATCCAAATTTTTCTCCAGCTTCATCCCAGTTTTTTCTTAATTTCATCCCAATTTCATCCCAATTTTTTCCCAATTTAACCCAAATTTTCCTTCCATTTAATCCAAATTTTCCCACAATTTAACCCAAACTTTTCCCCAATTTAATCCAAACTTTTCCCCAATTTAATCCAAATTTTTCCCTATTTTCACCCCAATTTTTCCCAAATTTCACCCCAATTTTTCCCAAACTTCACCCCAACTTTTCCCAAATTTCACCCCAATTTTTCCCAGTTCTTTTCCCTATTTTTTCCCCAATTTTTTCCCCGACTCATCCCGATTTTCCCTGCGTTTTTCCAGCTCTGAGCCGCGCCGCCCCTGCTCCATCATGGGCGACTCTCCGGTCGGGAGCAGCCCCCCGGATGCGGGCAATTCCCAAGGGAACGGCTCCGGGGGCGGCTCCGGGGGCGCCGGCTCTTCCCTCAGCGTCATCACGGAGGGCGTGGGCGAGCTGGCCCTCATCGACGCCGAGGTGGCCAAGAAAGCCTGCGAGGAGGTCCTGGAGAAGGTCAAGCAGCTCCACGGATCCTCTCCCGACTCCATTCCCAACGGAGCCAGCTGCCAGATCCGCTGCCTGGACGATCCGCCGGGGTCGCGGATCCGCGAGGAAGAGGAGGAGAGCTGCGGCGCGGCCCGGACGGCGCTGCGGCGCCAACACCAAGCCAAGCAGTCGTGGCTCCTCCGCCTCTTCGAATCCAAACTCTTCGACGTCTCCATGGCCATGTCCTACCTGTACAACTCCAAGGAACCCGGAGTACAGGCGTACATCGGGAACCGCCTGTTCTGCTTCCGCGACGAGGAGGTGGATTTTTACCTCCCGCAGCTCCTCAACATGTACATCCACATGGACGAGGACGTCGGCGACGCCATCAAGCCCTACATCGTCCACCGCTGCCGCCAGAGCATCGACTTCTCGCTGCGCTGCGCACTCCTGCTCGGGGCGTACTCCTCGGATATGCACATCTCCACCCAGCGGCATTCCCGAGGAACCAAACTCCGCCGGCTCATCCTTTCCGACGAGCTGAAGCCGGCGGGGAGGAGGAGGGAGGTGGGAGGCGCCGCTCCCGGAGCCGACACGGGGCTGTCGCCTTCCAAACGGACTCACCAGAGGTCCAAGTCGGACGCCACCGTGTCCATCAGCCTCAGCAGCAACCTGAAGCGCACGGCCAGCAATCCCAAGGTGGAGAGCGAGGAGGAGGTAAAGGTCGGGGTGTTCCCCTGGGAATTCCGTGGGAAAAGCGGGTGTGGGGTTGGGGTTCTGCTCCAAGGCTCAGGGAAAATCTTGGGATTGTGTCTTGGGATTGATCCCAGAGATCTTCTGGGATTGGGATTGGGCTCCAAGGTTCAGCCAGCGATCCCAAGGTGGAGAGCGAGGAGGAGGTAAAGGTTGGGGTGTTCCCCTGGGAATTCCGTGGGAAAAGCGGGTGTGGGGTTGGGGTTCTGCTCCAGGGAACTGGGATTCATCCCAGAGATCTTCTGGGATTGGGGTTGTGCCTTGGGATTGATCCCAGAGATCTTTTGGGATTGGGATTGTGCCTTGGGATTGATCCCAGAGATCTTCTGGGATTGGGATTGTGCCTTGGGATTGATCCCAGAGATCTTCTGGGATTGGGATTGTGTCTTGGGATTGATCCCAGAGATCTTTTGGGATTGGGATTGTGCCTTGGGATTGATCCCAGAGATCTTCTGGGATTGGGATTGCGCTCCAAGGTTCAGCCAGCGATCCCAAGGTGGAGAGCGAGGAGGAGGTAAAGGTTGGGGTGTTCCCCTGGGAATTCCGTGGGAAAAGCGGGTGTGGGGTTGGGATTCTGCTCCAAGGCGCAGGGAAAATCTTGGGATTGTGTCTTGGGATTGATCCCAGAGATCTTTTGGGATGGGATTGGGATTGTGCTCCAAGGCTCAGCCAGCGATCCCAAGGTGGAGAGCGAGGAGGAGGTAAAGGTCGGGGTGTTCCCCTGGGAATTCCGTGGGAAAAGCGGGTGTGGGGTTGGGGTTCTGCTCCAGGGAACTGGGATTCATCCCAGAGCTCCTCCAGGGTTGTGGTTGTACCTTGGGAGTCATCCCAGAAACCTTCTGGGATTGATCCCAGAGATCTTCTGGGATTGGGGTTGTGCCTTGGGATTGATCCCAGAGATCTTTTGGGATTGGGATTGTGCCTTGGGATTGATCCCAGAGATCTTCTGGGATTGGGATTGCGCTCCAAGGTTCAGCCAGCGATCCCAAGGTGGAGAGCGAGGAGGAGGTAAAGGTTGGGGTGTTCCCCTGGGAATTCCGTGGGAAAAGCGGGTGTGGGGTTGGGGTTCTGCTCCAGGGAACTGGGATTGATCCCAGAGCTCCTCCAGGGTTGTGGTTGTACCTTGGGAGTCATCCCAGAAACCTTCTGGGATTGGGGTTGTACCTTGGGATTGATCCCAGAGATTTTCTGGGATTGGGATTGGGCTCCAAGGTTCAGCCAGCGATCCCAAGGTGGAGAGCGAGGAGGAGGTAAAGGTTGGGGTGTTCCCCTGGGAATTCCGTGGGAAAAGCGGGTGTGGGGTTGGGATTCTGCTCCAAGGCGCAGGGAAAATCTTGGGATTGTGTCTTGGGATTGATCCCAGAGATCTTTTGGGATGGGATTGGGATTGTGCTCCAAGGCTCAGCCAGCGATCCCAAGGTGGAGAGCGAGGAGGAGGTAAAAGTCGGGATGTTCCCCTGGGAATTCCATGGGAAAAGCGGGTGTGGGGTTGGGGTTCCCAGGAATTCCTGGGAAATGGATCAGGAATCCAAGGTTTGATCCTGCTGGGAATTCTTCTGGGAATCCTTGGAAGGAGCCAGGGATTGTTTCCAACTCTGGGACTCCAAGGACTTGGGATTCATCCCAGAGCTCCTCCAGGGTTGTGGTTGTACCTTGGGAGTCATCCCAGAAATCTTCTGGGATTGGGGTTGTGCCTTGGGATTCATCCCAGAGATCTTCTGGGATTGGGGTTGTGCCTTGGGATTGATCCCAGAGATCTTCTGGGATGGGATTGGGGTTGCGCTCCAAGGCTCAGCCAGCGATCCCAAGGTGGAGAGCGAGGAGGAGGTAAAGGTCGGGGTGTTCCCCTGGGAATTCCATGGGAAAAGCGGGTGTGGGGTTGGGATTCTGCTCCAAGGCGCAGGGAAAATCTTGGGATTGTGTCTTGGGATTGATCCTAGAGATCTTTTGGGATGGGATTGGGATTGTGCTCCAAGGCTCAGCCAGCGATCCCAAGGTGGAGAGCGAGGAGGAGGTAAAGGTTGGGGTGTTCCCCTGGGAATTCCGTGGGAAAAGCGGGTGTGGGGTTGGGGTTCTGCTCCAGGGAACTGGGATTGATCCCAGAGATCTTCTGGGATTGGGGTTGTGCCTTGGGATTGATCCCAGAGATCTTTTGGGATTGGGGTTGTGCCTTGGGATTCATCCCAGAGATCTTCTGGGATTGGGATTCTGCTCCAAGGCTCATCCTGCTGGGAAAGGGATCTCCAGGGACTTGGGAGTCATCCCAGAGATCTTCTGGGATTGGGGTTTTTGGGATTGGGATTGGGATTGTGCCTTGGGATTCATCCCAGATCTCCTCCAGGGTTGTGGTTGTACCTTGGGATTCATCCCAGAAATTTTTTGGGATTGGGATTGGGATTGTGCCAAGGGATTGATCCCAGAGATCTTCTGGGACTGGGATTCTGCTCCAAGGCCGATCCCGGCCTGCTGGGAATCACGGGATGAGCCGGGAATTGTGAGCGGGAAAATCCGGCGCTTCCCAAATCTGGGAAAAACGAAACCTCCGGAGGGTGGAATCCACCCCAGGGAAACTGGGAATGGTTGGGAACAACTGGGAATGAATGGGAATGACTGGGAATGGCTGGGAATCACTGGGAATGGTTGGGAACAAATGGGAATGAATGGGAATGGCTGGGAATGAATGGGAATGGCTGGGAATGAATGGGAATGGCTGGGAATGAATGGGAATGGCTGGGAATGAATGGGAATGACTGGGAATGAATGGGAATGACTGGGAATGAATGGGAATGGCTGGGAATGAATGGGAATGACTGGGAATGGCTGGGAATGAATGGGAATGAATGGGAATGAATGGGAATGACTGGGAATGGTTGGGAATGGTTGGGAATGGTTGGGAATGAATGGGAATGGTTGGGAATGACTGGGAATGAATGGGAATGAATGGGAATGACTGGGAATGAATGGGAATGGTTGGGAATGAATGGGAATGGCTGGGAATGAATGGGAATGACTGGGAATGGCTGGGAATGAATGGGAATGAATGGGAATGAATGGGAATGGTTGGGAATGAATGGGAATGGTTGGGAATGGCTGGGAATGAATGGGAATGGTTGGGAATGGTTGGGAATGACTGGGAATGACTGGGAATGGCTGGGAATGGCTGGGAATGAATGGGAATGGCTGGGAATGACTGGGAATGACTGGGAATGAATGGGAATGGTTTGAAATGACTGGGAATGAATGGGAATGGTTGGGAATGGTTGGGAATGACTGGGAATGACTGGGAATGGCTGGGAATGGTTGTGAATGGTTGTGAATGGTTGGGAATGAATGGGAATGGCTGGGAATGAATGGGAATGGTTGGGAATGACTGGGAATGGTTGGGAATGGTTGGGAATGGTTGGGAATGGCTGGGAATGGCTGGGAATGAATGGGAATGGCTGGGAATGGCTGGGTATGGTTGGGAACGACTGGGATTGAATGGGAATGACTGGGAATGACTGGGAATGGCTGGGAATGAATGGGAATGAATGGGAATTCCCAGGAATTCCTGGGAAATGGATCAGGAATCCAAGGTTCGATCCTGCTGGGAATTCCGCTGGGAATCCTTGGAAGGAGCCAAGGATTGTTTCAAACTCTGGGAATTTGGGATGAGGATGGAAGGAAGGATTGGGAAGGAATTTTCCAGGCTGGATTCGGGATCAAAACACCCCGGAAAAATCCGGGGCCGTTCCCTCTGGGATGAATTTTTAATATGGAAAAGGAGGAGGCGGAAACCGGAGCTTTTCCATAAATTATGGATGAGGAAACTCCTGGAAACGATCCAGAAAAAACTGGGAAAGCACAAAACCGGGGAGACTCCAGCCCTGGATCCCAAATATCCCTCAAAAATCCCGGAATTCTTGGAAGCGTTGGGTGGTTTTCCCTCAGGAATCCGGGAATTCCGTGGAAAAAGCTGGGAAAATTGACGGGAAATGATCCCAAAACTCAAAATTTGGGATCATTTCCCATCAGTTTTCCCTCCGTGTGGGATCCCAACCTGGTTGTCCCGTTTTTTATGGGAATTTTTGGGAATTTTGGCCCCAGAATTCCCGGTTTTCACATGAGGAAGCTCCACTGGATCCCTTTCAGGAAGGAAATCGTGGAATGATGGAGTCCAAGCGCTGGAATTTCGGGATATTTGGGATGGGAATCCCTTGGGATAGAGCTTGGAGGGAAATGTGACAATCGCAGGAAAATTCTTGGGAGAAATCAGGAATTCCTCCGGGATTCAAATGGCCCCAAAAATTGGGATTCGGGGAATTTTCGGGATCGTTTCCGTGGGAATGCTGAAATTAGGGATAAACTGGAATCCAGGGAAGGAGGAAAAACATGGATTTGGTGATGGAACAGGTCAGAAATCCAAGGAATTCGGAGCTGGATCCATCCTGGTCCTTCTGGGCTGGGATAATGAATCCCGGAGAGGAGGAAAACCGGGAAAATCCTGGGAATTCTGCTCCGCTTTGATCCCATCCCGCTTGAGATCCGTGGGATTTTCCTTCCCGGGAAAAATCCGCAGGAATTCCAAGAGGATGGGACCAAAATAAAAAAACTTGGGAATTGCTGGAAGTGAACCCGGAGCTAAACTTTGCTTTTTCTCCCCCTTTTCCCTTTTTCCTTCCTCTCTTCCCTATGGAAAAAAAAAAAAAAATTCCCAAAAAACACTGCCCCAAATTCCCCTTTTTTTCCTGCTTTTCCCAGGAATTCTCCTCGAGTACGGAAAGCCTGGATAAATCCCTGGCTCCCGTAAGTTCCGATCCCATTTTCCGGAGGTTCCCTCTTTCCTGCCGCAGCATTTCCTCGATTTCCGACCCTCTGGAATTTCCCAGCGTTCCCCAGATATTCCCAAAAAAAAAATAAAACAACCAAACACCAAAACCTCGGCATGGGAATTCCAGGAAAATTCATTCCCCTTGGATAAAATCAAGGAAAAAAAAAAAAAAAAATCCCATTTTTCCCATCTGGGAATGAGGAAATTCCCGTTTTTCCCGTGCAGGTGGAAGAGGAAATGCTGTTTTCCCTTGGAATTCGGCTCCCAAAATTCTCGGCCGGATGGGATTAAGTTGCTTTTTTTTTTTTCCATGATTTTTTTTTTCCCCAACCAATCATTCCTTGATTTCGTTAATTCCTTCTTTTTTTTTTTTTTTTTTAATTTTCCATGGAAATTCCAATCGAATCCTGGCGTTTTTCCCTGATTTTTCTCTCCAGAACGAGCCCTTTTCCCGTTTTTTTTTTGTTTTGGAATCTTTCCCTCCTCTTCCCGGTGGGAATGCCTAGTCCATGATTTCCTCCAGCACTGGGGATTTTGGGGGAGAATTCCATGATTTTTTTTCCCGGGAATTCCTGGATTCCAGCCCGGCTCTGATCCCGCTGGCGATTCCCAGGGATCGTTCCCGCGCCCGGATTTGGGAATTTTGTTGGGATTTGATCCCAAATTTCGGGCTCGTCCTAAATCCTGCTGCTTTTTAGGGATAACGGGATGAGCTCCAAGCCCCAAATTCCCACCCAAAATTCCAGGAATTCCTTGATTTCCACCCATTCCTGCTCCTCCCAGCCCAGCCAACGGCTCCTCTCCGGGATTTCTTTTTCGGGAATCAACGGAAAACTGGGATAATTCCTTCATTCCCTATGGAATGTTCTGCAGGAATAATGGGAAGTCCTGGTGTGGGAAGGATCCTCGGGAATGCTGGGATGAGGAATGGGATGAAGAGGGAAATTCCCGGTGGAATTTCCCTTTGGATTGGGATGGGATGGGATGAAGAGGAGATTCCCACCTGGAAAACGAAGAGGGAAATTCCCTCTGGAATGGGATGAAATTTCCCTCGGGAATGGGATGAAGAGGAATTTTCCCTCTGGAATTTTCCCTCTGGAATTTCCCTTTGGAATGGGATGAAGAGGAAAATTCCCTCTGGAATGGGATGAAATTTCCCTCGGGAATGGGATGAAGAGGAATTTTCCCTCTGGAATTTTCCCTCTGGAATTTTCCCTCTGAATGTTCCCAAGAGGAAAATTCCCTCTGGAATGGGATGAAATTTCCCTCGGGAATGGGATGAAGAGGAATTTTCCCTCTGGAATTTTCCCTCTGGAATTTTCCCTCTGGAATTTCCCTTTGGATTGGGATGAAGAGTAATTTTCCCTCTGGAATTTTCCCTCTGGAATTTTCCCTCTGGAATTTCCCTTTGGATTGGGATGAAGAGGAAGATTCTCCCTGGAATTTCCCTTTGAATTGGGATGAAGACGAAGATTCCCTCTGGAATTTCCCCTCTGGAATGGGATGGAATTTCCCAGCGCCTCTGGCTTGGAAGGTCCAAGATTCCCAAGTTTCCCGCTGGAAATCCCGGAATTCCAGAGGCTCCGAACGGATCCCGGCACCGCTGGAATATTCCTGAGGTTGGGAGAAGATCCTTGGGAAGCGTTTTGGGATCCCTGGAAAAGCCGGGAATCCCAAAACTCCCCCGGATCCAGAGGGATCCCCGGATGGATCCCAGATTCCCAAATTCCTTGGGATATTCCGCCGGGAAAAGCTTTTCCTGGTATTCCGAGGGGACAAAATCCACGGAAAACCTGGATGGGAGGATCACGAAGCTCAGAACCACCGGAATTCCGCGGGAAAATCCGGGAAGCATCCCGGTTTTCGCAGGAATGGGATTCAATCCACGGAGAGCCGCTGGGATTTTTGGGATCCGGCCGCGATCGGGAACCTCTGGAATATTTCTCCAGCTGGGGGCAGGGAAGCCGAGCGTTATCCCGGAATTCCTGAGGGAATTTTTGGACATGGACTAGAAATCCAACGGATTCCCAGCTGGGAATGCCCATCCCGATCCTTCTTTTCCCTGATTTTTCCCGATCCTTTCCTTTGGCTGCGCGATATTCCCGGGTTTTGTTTTTTTTTCCCGTGCGTGGCTTTCTGCATGCGCCTCTTCCAGCATGATCCCGAAAAATCGGCCCTCGGCTGTTCCCGAGGTTTGGGAATGTGGAGCGGGAATTTGGGATCCGTGAGGGGGAGGGAGGGGCTCCTGCATCCAAAGGGAAATCCCGAATCCCGGTGGGATTGTTGGATTGGGACGCCTCGGGAATCGATCCCGGGGATCCCGGTCATCCCAAATCCCGGGAATCTGGGTTATCCCAAATGCCGGGAATCTGGAGGGGGATCCAGAGGAATGGGAGAGAGGATCCTCCCAAATCCCGGGAATCTGGGTCATCCCAAATCCCGGGAATCTGGAGGGGGATCCATAGGAATGGGAGTCAGGATCCTCCCAAATCCCAGGAATCTGGGTCATCCCAAATCCTGGGAATCTGGAGGGGGATCCAGAGGGATGGGAGAGAGGATCCTCCCAAATCCCGGGAATCTGGGTTATCCCAAATCCCGGGAATCTGGGTTATCCCAAATCCCGGGAATCTGGGTTATCCCAAATCCCGGGAATCTGGAGGGGGATCCAGAGGGATGGGAGAGAGGATCCTCCCAAATCCCGGGAATCTGGAGGGGGATCCAGAGGGATGGGAGAGAGGATCCTCCCAAATCCCGGGAATCTGGGTTATCCCAAATCCCGGGAATCTGGAGGGGGATCCAGAGGAATGGGAGTGAGGATCCTCCCAAATGCCGGGAATCCCGAGGGGGATCCAGAGGGATGGGAGAGAGGATCCTCCCAAATCCTGGGAACCTGGGTTATCCCAAATCCCGGGAATCTGGGTTACCCCAAATCCCGGGAATCTGGAGGGGGATCCAGAGGGATGGGAGTCAGGATCCTCCCAAATCCCAGGAATCTGGGTCATCCCAAATCCTGGGAATCTGGAGGGGGATCCAGAGGGATGGGAGTCAGGATCCTCCCAAATCCCAGGAATCTGGGTCATCCCAAATCCTGGGAATCTGGAGGGGGATCCAGAGGGATGGGAGTCAGGATCCTCCCAAATCCCAGGAATCTGGGTCATCCCAAATCCTGGGAATCTGGAGGGGGATCCAGAGGGATGGGAGTCAGGATCCTCCCAAATCCCAGGAATCTGGGTCATCCCAAATCCTGGGAATCTGGAGGGGGATCCAGAGGGATGGGAGTCAGGATCCTCCCAAATCCCAGGAATCTGGGTCATCCCAAATCCTGGGAATCTGGAGGGGGATCCAGAGGGATGGGAGTCAGGATCCTCCCAAATCCCAGGAATCTGGGTCATCCCAAATCCTGGGAATCTGGAGGGGGATCCAGAGGGATGGGAGTCAGGATCCTCCCAAATCCATGAGCTCCAGATCCTCCCAAATCCTGGGAATGGGAATAATCCCAGATCCCAGGAATCCAGTGAGATCCCGCTGGGAACGTCGGCTCTGGAATTCTGGGAGGAAGGAAAAGCCGCTGGGGGATGGGTGGGGATCCCAAATTTCCGGGATTTGGGAAGAGGGAGGGGAAGGGAAGAGAAGGGAAAAGTGGGAAGAGGGAAAAGTGGGAAGAGGGAAGGACAGGAATGAGGGAGGAGCAGGAATTTGTTCCCAATAAACCAGTGACGTCAGCTTCATTTCCCTCCCGTTTTCCCACCTTTTTTCCATGGAATCCCTTTCCCAGCCGGCCCGGCTGAGCCCGGAATGGGAAGAGCTGGAAAAGGGAGGAGGGCAAAAGAGGAAAAGGGAA
>NW_005087880.1:19873-39038 GCF_000331425.1 Pseudopodoces humilis | reverse complement strand
CCCATGTCCCCCCGACTGTCCCCCTGTGTCCCCGGTGTCCCCTCTGACTGTCCCCTCTGGCGCCTCCCCTGACTGTCCCCGGTGTCCCCTCTGACTATCCCCCGTGTCCCCCTTCTTTCCCCAGTGTCCCACCTGTGTCCCCTCCCGACTGTCCCTCGTGTCCCCCGTGTCCCCTGTGACTGTCCCCTGTCCCCCCCGCTGACCGTCCCCGCTGTGTGTCCCCCCAGAACATCCTGAAGCTGTTGGTGTGCGGTTCGGGCTCGTCTCGCACGGGTGTTCTGATCCCGATCCCGCAGTACCCGCTCTACTCGGCGGCGCTGGCGGAGCTGGACGCGGCGCAGGTCCGTTACTACCTGGCCGAGGAGCGCTGCTGGGCGCTGGACGTGGCCGAGCTGCGCCGGGCGCTGGACGAGGGGCGCCGCCGCTGCTCGCCGCGGGTGCTCTGCATCATCAACCCCGGCAACCCCACCGGTAACGGGGTCTGTGGGGTCTGTGGGGTGTGATCTGTGTGGGGTGTGGGGTGTGTGGGGTGTGTAGGATCCGTGGGGTGTGTGGGGTGTGTGTGCGCCGGGCGCTGGACGAGGGGCGCCGCCGCTGCTCGCCGCGGGTGCTCTGCATCATCAACCCCGGCAACCCCACCGGTAACGGGGGCTGTGGGGTGTGATTTGTGGGGTGTGTGGGGTGTGATTTGTGGGGTGTGATCTGTGGGGTGTGATCTGTGGGGTGTGTGGGATCCATGGGGTGTGTGGGGTGTGATCTGTGGGGTGTGAGGGGTGTGCGGGGTGTGTGGGATCCGTGGGGTATCTGGGGTCTGTGGGGTGTGTGGGGTGGGATCCGTGGGGGTGTGTGGGGTCCGTGGAGTCCGTGAGGTGTGTGGGATGGGATATCTGGGGTGGGATATTTGGGATGGGATATCTGGGGTGGGATATTTGGGATGGGATATCTGGGGTGGGATATTTGGGATGGGATATCTGGGGTGGGATATTTGGGATGGGATATCTGGGGTGGGATATTTGGGATGGGATATCTGGGGTGGGATATTTGGGATGGGATATCTGGGGTGGGATATTTGGGATGGGATATCTGGGGTGGGATATTTGGGATGGGATATCTGGGGTGGGATATTTGGGATGGGATATCTGGGGTGGGATATTTGGGATGGGATATCTGGGGTGGGATATTTGGGGTGGGATATCTGGGGTGGGATATTTGGCGTGGGATGGATCCCATGGGGGAAGACCTGCGGTGAGGTCCTGGGGTGGACTGGGAACTCAGGATGGGGACCCCAAAACTGGAGTGGGACCCCAAAACTGAACTGGGACCCCAAACTGGCACCCCAAAACTGGATGGGGACGCCAAAACTGGGATCCCAGAACTGAACTGGGACCCCAAAACTGGGACCCCAAGTCTGGACTGGGACTCCAGAAGTGGGAGCCTAGAACTGGATGGAGAGCCCAGAACTGGGACCCCAGAACTGGATGGGGACCCCAAAACTGAACTGAGACCCCAGAAGTGGGACCCCAGAACTGGGACCTCAGAACTGGACAGGGACCCCAAAACTGGGACCCCAGAAGTAGATGGGGACCCCAAAACAGGGACCCCAAAACTGGGACCCCAGGACTGGGACCCCAGAACTGGATGGGGACCCCAAAACATGGACCCCAAAACTGCGACCCCAGGACTGGGACCCCAGAAGTGGGACCCCAAAACTGTTCAGGGACCCCAGAACTGGGACCCCAGAAGTGGATGGGGACCCCAAGTATGGACAGGGACCCCAGAAGTGGGACCCCAAAACTGTTCAGGGACCCCAGAAGTGGGACCCCAAAACTGGGACCCCAGAACTGGGACCCCAGAAGTGGGCAGGGACCCCAAAACTGGGACCCCAGAAGTGGGACCCCAAAACTGGACGGGGACCCCAGAAGTGGAACCCCAAGTCTGAATGGGGACCCCAGAAGTGGAACCCCAGAAGTGGGTGGGGACCCCAAAACTGGGACCCCAAAACTGTTCAGGGACCCCAGAAGTGGGAGCCCAGTTTTGGGGTGCCCACGTCCTCCGTGGTGTCCCCAGGCCAGGTGCAGAGCCGGGAATGCATCGAGGACGTCATCAAGTTCGCCTACGAGGAGAAGCTTTTCCTCATGGCCGACGAGGTGGGCGTGGCTGGCAGGGGATGTGTCCCAAATTCCCGGGAAAATCCCGGAATTGCGGGTGACATCCCGGGATGTCCCGTCTCATCCCGCCCAGGTGTACCAGGACAACGTCTACGCCAAGGGCTCGGCCTTCTACTCGTTCAAGAAGGTCCTGAAGGAGATGGGGCCGCCCTACTCGGATTCGGTGGAGTTGGCCTCCTTCCACTCCATCTCCAAGGGATACATGGGAGAGTGAGTGCCGGGAATTCCAGGATTGTCACCTCCTGCCCTGGGATCCCAGAGGTCCCCATGGATCCCGTGGGATTGGATGGGGGAGGGTGTGGGATGGAGAGGCCACCACGCCGTGGATGTCATGGATTGGGGTTGGAGATGCCACCATGCCGTGGATCTCCTGGATTGGGGTTGGAGAGGCCACCACCCCATGGAATTTCTGGATTGGGGTTGGAAATGCCACCACCCCATGGATGTCATGGATTGGGGATGGAGAGGCCATCACCCTGTGGATCTCCTGGATTGGGGTTGGAGGTGACATCAGATGTGGATTTTGAGATTCCATGGATGCCATATCTTAACCATGGATTTCCGTTCCAAACCCCCACCCATGGATTCCATCCATGAATCCCACCTACATCTCCCACCCATGGCTTCCATGATGAACCCCCATCCATGGATCCTTCTCCATAGGTTCTCATCCATAGATTCCGTCCCTGGATCCTTCTCCATAGGTTCCCATCCATGAATCCCATCAGAGACCCCCACCCATGGATCCCATCCCAAACCCCCATCCATGGATCCCATCCATGGCTCCTCCTTCATAGGTTCCCATCCATGGATTCCCATCCCAAACCCCCACCCCAAACCCCCATCCATGGATTCCATCCATGAAGCCCACCCTCATCTCCCATCCATGGGTCTCATAATGGTTCCCCATCCATGGATCCTTCTCCATAGGTTCCAATCCATGGATTCCCATCCCAAACCCCCACCCATGGCTCCTTCTCCACAGGTTCCCATCCCAAATGCCCATCCCAAACCCCTATCCATGGATCCCATCCCCAAATTCCACCTACATCTCCCACCCATGGCTCCTTCTCCATAGGTTCCCACCCATGGATCCCATCACAGGCCCCCATCCATGGCTCCTTCTCCATAGGTTCCCATCCATGGATCCCATCCATGGATCCTTCTCCATATGTTCTCATCCATGGATTCCCGTTCCCCATCCTACCCCATCCCCACCTCTCCTCCCACGGATCCCATTCCCGGTGCTCCGGGGGATTCCGGGCGGTTCTGATGCGGGTGTGGTCCGGCAGGTGTGGGCTGCGGAGCGGTTACGTGGAGGTGGTGAACCTGCACCCCGAGGTGAAGGCCGAGCTCTCCAAGCTCGTGTCGGTCCGGCTGTGCCCGCCCGTGCTGGGACAGATGGTCCTGGACACCATCATGGATCCGCCAAAGCCCGGAGATCCGTCCTACGAGCGCTTCCAGGCTGTACGGAACAGCGGGATTGGGATTGGGATCCATGGGATCCATGGGATTGGGATCCATGGGATGGGATTGGGATGGGATCCATGGGATGGGATTGGGATGGGATTCATGGGATGGGATTGGGATGGGATCCATGGGATGGGATCCACCAAAACCCGGGGATCCGTCCTACGAGCGCTTCCAGACTGTACGGAACGGCGGGATTGGGATTGGGATCCATGGGATGGGATCCATGGGATTCGGATTGGGATCCATGGGATTGGGATCCATGGGATGGGATCCACCCAAACCCGGGGATCCGTCCCACGAGCGCTTCCAGGCTGTACGGAACGGTGGGATTGGGATTGGAATTGGGATCTATGGGATTGGGATCCATGGGATGGGATTGGGATGGGGATCCATGGGATTTGGATTGGGATCCATGGGATCCATGGGAATGGGATCCATGGGATGGGATCCGCCCAAACCTGAAGAGCCGTCCCACGAGCCCTTCCAGGCTGTACGGAACAGCGGGATTGGGATCCATGGGATGGGACCCATGGGATTGGGATTGGGATAATGGGATAATGGGATGGGGTAATGGGATAATGGGATCCATGGGATGGGATAATGGGATAATGGGATGGGGTAATGGGATAATGGGATCCATGGGATGGGATAATGGGATAATGGGATCCGTGGGATGGGATAATGGGATAATGAGATAATGGGATAATGGGATCCATGGGATGGGCTGGGATATTGGACAGGATGGGATTGGCACGGGATGAACCGGGCTGAACGGGAAGAGAATTCCCAGATTCCCATCCCGTTTTCCGGCAGGAGAAGGAGGCCGTGCTCAGCGCCCTGGCGGAAAAGGCGCGGCTGACGCAGGAGATCTTCAACCGGACCCCGGGGATCCACTGCAACCCCGTGCAGGGAGCCATGTACTCCTTCCCCCGGATCGACCTCCCGGATGGAGCGCTGGCTGCCGCCAAGGTGCCCGGGAACGCCGGGAATGCCGGGATCTGCTCCGGGATCCGCACCAGGAATGGCGGGATCTGTACCGGGATTTTCACTGGGAATGGCGGGATCTGTGCCGGGATTTTCACTGGGAATGGTGGGATCTGTGCCGGGAATGGTGGGATCTGAACTGGAATCCACACTGGGAATGGCGGGATCTGCACTGGGAATGGCGGGATCTGCACTGGGATCTGCACCGGGAATGGTGGATCTCTGCTGGGAATGGCGGGATCTGCACCAGGATTCGCACCGGGAATGGCGGGATCTGCGCCAGGAATGGTGGGATCTGCACTGGGAATGGTGGGATCTGCACTGGGATCTGCACTGGGAATGGTGGGATCTGCACTGGGAATGGCGGGATCTGCACTGGGAATGGCAGGATCTGCATAGGGATCCGCACTGGGAATGGTGGGATCTGTACTGGGAATGGTGGGATCTGATCTGCACTGGGAATGGCGGGATCTGAACTGGGAATGCTGGGATCTGATCTGCACCGGGATCCGCACCGGGAATGGTGGGATCTGCACTGGGAATGGCGAGATCTGAACTGGGAATTGCGGGATCTGAACTGGGAATTGTGGGATCTGAACTGGGAATGTCGGGATCCATGCTGGGAATGGCGGGTTCTGAGCTGGGAATGCTGGGATGGGCGGGTGGGAGCCCAGCTGGGAGATGGGGCAGATGGACGGGATTCCAAATGGGATGAACGGGATCCAAACTGGGACGGACGGGATCCAAACTGGGATGGATGGATCCAAACTGGGAGATGTGGGAATGGACGGGATCCCAAATGGGATGGACAGGATTCCAATAGGATGGGTGGGATCCAAACTGGGAGATGTGAGATGGACAAGATCCAAACTGGGATGGACGGGATCCAAACTGGGATGGGTGGGATCCAAACAGGGATGGGCGGGATTCCAAATGGGATGGGTGGGATCCAAACTGGGATGGACGGGATTCCAAATGGGATGGATGGGATCTAAACTGGGATGGATGGGACCCAAGCTGGGATGGACGGGATCCAAACTGGGATGGACGGGACCCAAACTGGGATGAATGGGATCCAAACAGGGAGATGTGGGAATGGACGGGATCCAAACTGGGATGGATGGGATCCAAACGGGGATGGACGGGATCCAAACTGGGATGGAGGTGGGATGGATGGGATCCAAACGGGGATGGACGGGATCCAAACTGGGATGGAGGTGGGATGGATGGGATCCAAACGGGGATGGACGGGATCCAAACTGGGATGGAGGTGGGATGGATGGGATCCAAACGGGGATGGACGGGATCCAAACTGGGATGGAGGTGGGATGGATGGGATCCAAACGGGGATGGACGGGATCCAAACTGGGATGGAGGTGGGATGGATGGGATCCAAACGGGGATGGACGGGATCCAAACTGGGATGGAGGTGGGATGGATGGGATCCAAACGGGGATGGACGGGATCCAAACTGGGATGGAGGTGGGATGGATGGGATCCAAACGGGGATGGACGGGATCCAAACTGGGATGGAGGTGGGATGGATGGGATCCAAACGGGGATGGACGGGATCCAAACTGGGATGGACGGGACCCAAACTGGGATGAATGGGATCCAAACAGGGAGATGTGGGAATGGACGGGATCCAAACTGGGATGGATGTGGGATGGATGGGATGGATCCCGATCCACGTGGGGCTCTTTGGGATGGATCCCGATCCACGTGGGACTCTTTGGGATGGATCCCGATCCACGTGGGGTGTGCGGGACATGATCCCGGTTTTTCCGACACCGCGTTCCGTGCGGAATTCCCAGGAGAAGCAGCAGGCCCCGGACATGTTCTTCTGCATGAGGCTCCTGGAGGAAACCGGGATCTGCGTCGTCCCGGGAAGCGGCTTCGGACAGAAGGAAGGCACCTTCCACTTCCGGTGGGTTCCCGGGCCGGAATTCCCTGATTCTGGGGGGATCCCACCCCAAATTCCCTGATTTTGGGATCCCCCATCCCAAATTCCCAGTTCCTGAGGGGATCCCATCTCAAATTCCCTGATATTGGGAATTCCCCATCCCAAATTCCCAGTTCTTGGGATCCCACATCCCAAATTCCCTGTTCCTGAGGGGATCCCGCATCCCAAATTCCCTGTTCCTGATAGACCCCCACCCCAAATTCCTGATTTCTGGGAATTCCCCATCCCAAATTCCCTCTTTTTGGGGGGATCCCACCCCAAATTCCCTGTTATTGGGATCCCCCACCCCAAATTCCTGATTCTTGGGATCCCGCATCCCAAATTCCCTGTTCCTGGGGGGATCCCCGTCCCAAATTCCCAAATCCCCCCTCCCAAAATTCCCAAATCCCCCAAATCCCAAATCCCCAAATCCCAAAATCCCCAAATCTTCCATCCCAAATCCCAAAATCCCCAAATCCCCTCATCCCAAATCCCCAAATTCCCAAATCCCCAAATCCCCAAATCCTCCATCCCAAATCCCCAAATCCCAAATCCCCAAATCCCAAATCCCCAAATCCCAAATCCCCTCCCCCCACCCACCACAACTTTTTGGCATCCCCGGGAAAAAGGAGCTTCAAAATTCGGGAATTTTCCCCATTTTTCCAGTGGAGAAAATTTGGGAATTCCCTTCCCTTTTCCCACCTTTTTTTTTGGGGATTTTCCCGCCAGGATGACGATCCTGCCTCCCACGGACAAACTGAAAATCCTCCTGGAAAAACTCAGCGCCTTCTACACCAAATTTGTCAAGGAATTCTCTTAAAATTCCCGCCTGGAATTCCCACCTGGCTTTTCCGGGTGTTTTTTCTTTTTGGGAATTGCGGGGCAGGTCCCCCCCAGTGTTCCCAAATAAAGGACAGTGACCAGCCTCGCCTTTTTCCGGGGGGATCCGGGAGGGTTTTTATGGAATTTGGGGTGGGATTTTGGGGAGGGGGGGTTGGGGAATTCCGGTTGGGTGTTCCCAGTCCTTGGGAATTGCGGCTCTTCCGGAATTCCGGGTCCTTCAATCCCTGGGAATTCCGGGTCCTCCAAAATTCCAGATCCTCCAATTCCTTGGGAATTCCAGATCCTCCAATTCCTTGGGAATTCCAGATCCTCCTAATCCTTGGGAATTCTGGGTCCTCCAATCCTTGGGAATACCGGGTCCTCCAATCCTTGGGAATTCCAGATCCTTCAATCCTTGAGAATTCCAGATCCTCCAATTCCTTGGGAATTTGGGAATTCCAGCTCTTCCAGTCCTTGGGAATTGTGGCTCTTCCGATCCCTGGGAATTCCAGATCCTCCAATTCCTTGGGAATTTGGGAAGTCCAGCTCTTCCAGTCCTTGGGAATTGTGGCTCTTCCGCTCCCTGGGAATTCCAGATCCTCCAATTCCTTGGGAATTTGGGAAGTCCAGCTCTTCCAGTCCTTGGGAATTGTGGCTCTTCCGCTCCCTGGGAATTCCAGATCCTCCAATTCCTTGGGAATTTGGGAAGTCCAGCTCTTCCAGTCCTTGGGAATTGTGGCTCTTCCGCTCCCTGGGAATTCCAGATCCTCCAATTCCTTGGGAATTTGGGAAGTCCAGCTCTTCCAGTCCTTGGGAATTGTGGCTCTTCCGCTCCCTGGGAATTCCAGATCCTCCAATTCCTTGGGAATTTGGGAAGTCCAGCTCTTCCAGTCCTTGGGAATTGTGGCTCTTCCGCTCCCTGGGAATTCCAGATCCTCCAATTCCTTGGGAATTTGGGAAGTCCAGCTCTTCCAGTCCTTGGGAATTGTGGCTCTTCCGCTCCCTGGGAATTCCAGATCCTCCAATTCCTTGGGAATTTGGGAAGTCCAGCTCTTCCAGTCCTTGGGAATTGTGGCTCTTCCGCTCCCTGGGAATTCCAGATCCTCCAATTCCTTGGGAATTTGGGAAGTCCAGCTCTTCCAGTCCTTGGGAATTGTGGCTCTTCCGCTCCCTGGGAATTCCAGATCCTCCAATTCCTTGGGAATTTGGGAAGTCCAGCTCTTCCAGTCCTTGGGAATTGTGGCTCTTCCGCTCCCTGGGAATTCCAGATCCTCCAATTCCTTGGGAATTTGGGAAGTCCAGCTCTTCCAGTCCTTGGGAATTGTGGCTCTTCCGCTCCCTGGGAATTCCAGATCCTCCAATTCCTTGGGAATTTGGGAAGTCCAGCTCTTCCAGTCCTTGGGAATTGTGGCTCTTCCGCTCCCTGGGAATTCCAGATCCTCCAATTCCTTGGGAATTTGGGAAGTCCAGCTCTTCCAGTCCTTGGGAATTGTGGCTCTTCCGCTCCCTGGGAATTCCAGATCCTCCAATTCCTTGGGAATTTGGGAAGTCCAGCTCTTCCAGTCCTTGGGAATTGTGGCTCTTCCGCTCCCTGGGAATTCCAGATCCTCCAATTCCTTGGGAATTTGGGAAGTCCAGCTCTTCCAGTCCTTGGGAATTGTGGCTCTTCCGCTCCCTGGGAATTCCAGATCCTCCAATTCCTTGGGAATTTGGGAAGTCCAGCTCTTCCAGTCCTTGGGAATTGTGGCTCTTCCGCTCCCTGGGAATTCCAGATCCTCCAATTCCTTGGGAATTTGGGAAGTCCAGCTCTTCCAGTCCTTGGGAATTGTGGCTCTTCCGCTCCCTGGGAATTCCAGATCCTCCAATTCCTTGGGAATTTGGGAAGTCCAGCTCTTCCAGTCCTTGGGAATTGTGGCTCTTCCGCTCCCTGGGAATTCCAGATCCTCCAATTCCTTGGGAATTTGGGAAGTCCAGCTCTTCCAGTCCTTGGGAATTGTGGCTCTTCCGCTCCCTGGGAATTCCAGATCCTCCAATTCCTTGGGAATTTGGGAAGTCCAGCTCTTCCAGTCCTTGGGAATTGTGGCTCTTCCGCTCCCTGGGAATTCCAGATCCTCCAATTCCTTGGGAATTTGGGAAGTCCAGCTCTTCCAGTCCTTGGGAATTGTGGCTCTTCCGCTCCCTGGGAATTCCAGATCCTCCAATTCCTTGGGAATTTGGGAAGTCCAGCTCTTCCAGTCCTTGGGAATTGTGGCTCTTCCGCTCCCTGGGAATTCCAGATCCTCCAATTCCTTGGGAATTTGGGAAGTCCAGCTCTTCCAGTCCTTGGGAATTGTGGCTCTTCCGCTCCCTGGGAATTCCAGATCCTCCAATTCCTTGGGAATTTGGGAAGTCCAGCTCTTCCAGTCCTTGGGAATTGTGGCTCTTCCGCTCCCTGGGAATTCCAGATCCTCCAATTCCTTGGGAATTTGGGAAGTCCAGCTCTTCCAGTCCTTGGGAATTGTGGCTCTTCCGCTCCCTGGGAATTCCAGATCCTCCAATTCCTTGGGAATTTGGGAAGTCCAGCTCTTCCAGTCCTTGGGAATTGTGGCTCTTCCGCTCCCTGGGAATTCCAGATCCTCCAATTCCTTGGGAATTTGGGAAGTCCAGCTCTTCCAGTCCTTGGGAATTGTGGCTCTTCCGCTCCCTGGGAATTCCAGATCCTCCAATTCCTTGGGAATTTGGGAAGTCCAGCTCTTCCAGTCCTTGGGAATTGTGGCTCTTCCGCTCCCTGGGAATTCCAGATCCTCCAATTCCTTGGGAATTTGGGAAGTCCAGCTCTTCCAGTCCTTGGGAATTGTGGCTCTTCCGCTCCCTGGGAATTCCAGATCCTCCAATTCCTTGGGAATTTGGGAAGTCCAGCTCTTCCAGTCCTTGGGAATTGTGGCTCTTCCGCTCCCTGGGAATTCCAGATCCTCCAATTCCTTGGGAATTTGGGAAGTCCAGCTCTTCCAGTCCTTGGGAATTGTGGCTCTTCCGCTCCCTGGGAATTCCAGATCCTCCAATTCCTTGGGAATTTGGGAAGTCCAGCTCTTCCAGTCCTTGGGAATTGTGGCTCTTCCGCTCCCTGGGAATTCCAGATCCTCCAATTCCTTGGGAATTTGGGAAGTCCAGCTCTTCCAGTCCTTGGGAATTGTGGCTCTTCCGCTCCCTGGGAATTCCAGATCCTCCAATTCCTTGGGAATTTGGGAAGTCCAGCTCTTCCAGTCCTTGGGAATTGTGGCTCTTCCGCTCCCTGGGAATTCCAGATCCTCCAATTCCTTGGGAATTTGGGAAGTCCAGCTCTTCCAGTCCTTGGGAATTGTGGCTCTTCCGCTCCCTGGGAATTCCAGATCCTCCAATTCCTTGGGAATTTGGGAAGTCCAGCTCTTCCAGTCCTTGGGAATTGTGGCTCTTCCGCTCCCTGGGAATTCCAGATCCTCCAATTCCTTGGGAATTTGGGAAGTCCAGCTCTTCCAGTCCTTGGGAATTGTGGCTCTTCCGCTCCCTGGGAATTCCAGATCCTCCAATTCCTTGGGAATTTGGGAAGTCCAGCTCTTCCAGTCCTTGGGAATTGTGGCTCTTCCGCTCCCTGGGAATTCCAGATCCTCCAATTCCTTGGGAATTTGGGAAGTCCAGCTCTTCCAGTCCTTGGGAATTGTGGCTCTTCCGCTCCCTGGGAATTCCAGATCCTCCAATTCCTTGGGAATTTGGGAAGTCCAGCTCTTCCAGTCCTTGGGAATTGTGGCTCTTCCGCTCCCTGGGAATTCCAGATCCTCCAATTCCTTGGGAATTTGGGAAGTCCAGCTCTTCCAGTCCTTGGGAATTGTGGCTCTTCCGCTCCCTGGGAATTCCAGATCCTCCAATTCCTTGGGAATTTGGGAAGTCCAGCTCTTCCAGTCCTTGGGAATTGTGGCTCTTCCGCTCCCTGGGAATTCCAGATCCTCCAATTCCTTGGGAATTTGGGAAGTCCAGCTCTTCCAGTCCTTGGGAATTGTGGCTCTTCCGCTCCCTGGGAATTCCAGATCCTCCAATTCCTTGGGAATTTGGGAAGTCCAGCTCTTCCAGTCCTTGGGAATTGTGGCTCTTCCGCTCCCTGGGAATTCCAGATCCTCCAATTCCTTGGGAATTTGGGAAGTCCAGCTCTTCCAGTCCTTGGGAATTGTGGCTCTTCCGCTCCCTGGGAATTCCAGATCCTCCAATTCCTTGGGAATTTGGGAAGTCCAGCTCTTCCAGTCCTTGGGAATTGTGGCTCTTCCGCTCCCTGGGAATTCCAGATCCTCCAATTCCTTGGGAATTTGGGAAGTCCAGCTCTTCCAGTCCTTGGGAATTGTGGCTCTTCCGCTCCCTGGGAATTCCAGATCCTCCAATTCCTTGGGAATTTGGGAAGTCCAGCTCTTCCAGTCCTTGGGAATTGTGGCTCTTCCGCTCCCTGGGAATTCCAGATCCTCCAATTCCTTGGGAATTTGGGAAGTCCAGCTCTTCCAGTCCTTGGGAATTGTGGCTCTTCCGCTCCCTGGGAATTCCAGATCCTCCAATTCCTTGGGAATTTGGGAAGTCCAGCTCTTCCAGTCCTTGGGAATTGTGGCTCTTCCGCTCCCTGGGAATTCCAGATCCTCCAATTCCTTGGGAATTTGGGAAGTCCAGCTCTTCCAGTCCTTGGGAATTGTGGCTCTTCCGCTCCCTGGGAATTCCAGATCCTCCAATTCCTTGGGAATTTGGGAAGTCCAGCTCTTCCAGTCCTTGGGAATTGTGGCTCTTCCGCTCCCTGGGAATTCCAGATCCTCCAATTCCTTGGGAATTTGGGAAGTCCAGCTCTTCCAGTCCTTGGGAATTGTGGCTCTTCCGCTCCCTGGGAATTCCAGATCCTCCAATTCCTTGGGAATTTGGGAAGTCCAGCTCTTCCAGTCCTTGGGAATTGTGGCTCTTCCGCTCCCTGGGAATTCCAGATCCTCCAATTCCTTGGGAATTTGGGAAGTCCAGCTCTTCCAGTCCTTGGGAATTGTGGCTCTTCCGCTCCCTGGGAATTCCAGATCCTCCAATTCCTTGGGAATTTGGGAAGTCCAGCTCTTCCAGTCCTTGGGAATTGTGGCTCTTCCGCTCCCTGGGAATTCCAGATCCTCCAATTCCTTGGGAATTTGGGAAGTCCAGCTCTTCCAGTCCTTGGGAATTGTGGCTCTTCCGCTCCCTGGGAATTCCAGATCCTCCAATTCCTTGGGAATTTGGGAAGTCCAGCTCTTCCAGTCCTTGGGAATTGTGGCTCTTCCGCTCCCTGGGAATTCCAGATCCTCCAATTCCTTGGGAATTCCGGGTCCTCCCATCCCTGGGAATTCCAGATCCTCCAAAATTCCAGATCCTCCAATTCCTTGGGAACTGTGGCTCTTCCAATCCCTGGCAATTCTGGCTCCTCCAAAATTCCAGCTCCTCCAGTTCCTTGGGAATTCCAGATCCTCCAATCCCTGGAAATTCTGGCTCCTCCAAAATTCCAGATCCTCCAATTCCTTGGGAACTGTGGCTCTTCCAATCCCTGGCAATTCTGGCTCCTCCAAAATTCCAGCTCCTCCAGTTCCTTGGGAATTCCAGATCCTCCAATCCCTGGAAATTCTGGCTCCTCCAAAATTCCAGATCCTCCAATCCCTGGAAATTCTGGCTCCTCCAAAATTCCAGCTCCTCCAGTTCCTTGGGAATTCCAGATCCTCCAATTCCTTGGGAACTGTGGCTCTTCCAATCCCTGGCAATTCTGGCTCCTCCAAAATTCCAGATCCTCCAATTCCTTGGGAATTTCAGATCCTCCAGTTCCTTGGGAATTTGGGAATTCCAGCTCCTCCAATCCTTGGGAATTGTGGCTCCTCCAAAATTCCCATCAAAAATTCCCCCCTAAAAAATTCCCAAAATAAATTTTAAAAATTCCCCGAAGAAAAAATTTCCGGGAAAAAAAATTCCCCAAAAAAATCCCCTAAAAAAAAAATTCCCACCCCCCCAAAAAATTTTTTCCCAAAGAAATTTCCAGAATGAAATTTCTTGGGAAAAAAAAATTCCCCCTAAAAAATTCAAGCCTGGGGGGAAACTGAGGCACGGGGTGGGAATGAGTGGATCCCAAAGGGAAACTGAGGCACGGGGTGGGTTTAACTAGATCTAGGGGGGAACTGAGGCATGGGGTGGGAAAAACAGATCCTAAAGGGAAACTGAGGCACGGCGCTTGTTGAACCGGATCCCAAAGGTAAACTGAGGCACAGGATGGGGATGATTTGATCCCAAAAGGGAAACTGAGGCACGGGATGGGAATGACCGGATCCCAGAGGGGAAACTGAGGCACGACGCTGGTTGAACCGGATCCCAAAAGGGAAACTGAGGCAGGGGATGGGGGTGGTGGGAATGACTTCTTGGAGTTCTGGGAGTTTTGGGAATTTGGATCTTTGGGATTCCCTGGGAACCCCTGGAGCTCCGGGAATTTTGGATGTCGCTGATCCCGGGGGTCCCCTGGGTGCCACCATCGCTGTCCTCGCAGCCCTGGGGACCCTCAGGGCTCCTTGGGATCAGGATCAGGATCGGGATCAGGACCGGGATCCTCGGGATCTTTGGGATCCTTGGGATTGGGATCCTCAGGATCAGGAGTGGGATTGGGATCTTCGGGATCAGGATCGGGATGAGGATTGGGATCCTCAGGAGCTTCGGGATCCTTGGGATCTGGATCAGGATTGGGATCCTCAGGATCCTTGGGATTGGGATCAGGATCAGGATTGAGATCTTCGGGATCAGGATGAGGATCAGGATCGGGATCCTCAGGATCTTCGGGATCTGGATCAGGATCCTCAGGATCTTCAGGATTGGGATCAGGATTGGGATCTTTGGGATCAGGATCGGGATCCTCGGGATCAGCATTGCGATCCTCGGGATTGGGATCCTCGGGATCCTCAGGATCCTTGGGATTGGGATCAGGATCCTCGGGATCAAGATTGGGATTGGGATCTTGGGGATCAGGATCGGGATGAGGATCAGGATTGGGATCCTCAGGATCTTCAGGATCGGATCTGGATCGGGATCCTTGGGATCTTTGGGATCAAGCTTGGGATCTTCAGGATCAGGATCGGGATCTTTGGGATCAGGATTGGGATCCTCGGGAAGCGCGGCCTGGGGGAGGGGCCCGGTCCATGTTTTGGGGTCCGGGTCCATGTTTTGGGTTCAGGGTCCATGTTTTGGGGTCCGGGTCCATGTTTTGGAGTCCGGGTCCATGTTTTGGAGTCTGGGTCCATGTTTTGGGGTCCCTGTCCATGTTTTGGGGTCAGGATTGATGTTTTGGGGTCCCCCCAGTGCCCCATGCCGAGGGTGACCCGGGGACACGGAGCTGTCCCGGGCCCGCTGGGGCCATTCCCACCCCTTATCCCATTCCCTGCCCCAATTCCCGATCCCATTCCCAGAGCAGCCCCTGCCTCACTTTCCCCAAATTTCCCCCCATTTCCCATTCCCAGCTCCTTTTCCAAACCCATTTCTCCCAGTTTTTTCCCCAATATCCCATTCCCAAACCCATTTCTCCCAGTTTTTCCCCCCAATACCCAATTCCCAGCCCCATTTCTCTCAGTTTTTCCCCATTTCCCTTTTCCAACCCCATTTCCCACCCCATTTCTCCCGGTTTTCCCCCATTTTCCCATTATCCTTTTCCTGCCCCATTTTTCCCGGTTTTTCCCCCCTCTCCCATTCCCAGCTCCATTTTTCCCGGTTTTTCCCCCAATTTCCCATTTTCCCGTCCCCGCTCTCCCGTCCCGTCCCTTTCTCTGTCACCTCCCCCTGGCGCTCCGCCACCGCCACCGTCACAGCCATGGCGGCCACCGAGGGGACACCGGGGACGGCACCGGGGACCTTGGGGACAGAGGGGACAGCACTGGGGACACCGGGGACAGCACCGGGGACAGCGGGGACGGCACCGGGGGCCTTGGGGACAGAGGGGACAGCACCGGGGACACCACTAAGGACACCGGGGACAGAACCGGGGACCTTGGGGAGACCGGGGACAGCACCGGGGACCTTGGGGACAGCACCGGGGACACCACCGGGGACAGAGGGGACAGCACCGGGGACCCTGGGGACACCGGGGACAGCACCGGGGACCTTGGGGACACCGGGGACACAGGAGGGGACACCGGGGACCTTGGGGACATCACCGGGGACCCTGGGGACAGCGGGGACACCGGGGACAGCACCGGGGGCCTTGGGGACACCGGGGGGAACACCTGAGCCACCTGACCCTCCGGTGGTGTCCCCGGAGCCCCCGGTGGTGTCCCTGCTGTCCCCGCTGGTGTCCCCGCTGTCCCCGGGGGTGTCCCCGCTGTTGTCCCCGGAGCCGTTCGTGCCACCCCTGGACTGCGGCGGTGACGACGCTCAGGCCGCGGGGCGGGAGCTGCCCCTGGTCCTGCGCCAGGTACCGGGAATGTCCTCGGGAAAACCGGGAATGTCCCTCGGGATAACCGGGAATGTCCCTCGGGATAACCTGGAATGTCCCTCGGGATAACCTGGAATGTCCCCGGGAATGTTCCCCCGGGATAACCGGGAATGTCCCCCCGGGATAACCGGGAAAGTCCCTCGGGATAACCGGGAATGTCCCCTGGGATAACTGGGAATGTCCCCCCAGGATAACCGGGAATATCCCCCCAGGATAACCGGGATCACCGGGAATGTCCCCCCGTGTCCCCCATCCCGAATTCCCCGTGTCCCCATTCCCAGATTTTGGCCGCCTGCGCTCTTCCCGAACTTTTGGAGTCTCCCGTTCTCCCCGAGGCCGTGCGGGACCGGGCCCGGAGCATCCTGCGGGAAATGGATTCCGGGAATATCGGTGGGAATGGCGATCCCATGGGATTTGAGGCTGATCCCATTGGATTTGGGGTCAATCCCATGGGATTTGAGGCTGATCCCATTGGATTTGGGGTCAATCCCATGGGATTTGAGGCTGATCCCATTGGATTTGGGGTCAATCCCATGGGATTTGAGGCTGATCCCATTGGATTTGGGGTCAATCCCATGGGATTTGTGCTGATCCCATTGGATTTGGTATCCTGAGGGATTTGAGGCTGATCCTGCTGGGTTTGGGATCCCGTTGGATTTGGGGCCAATCCCTTTGGATTTGGGACCATTCTCATGGAATTTGGGGTTGATCCCGCTGGATTTGGGATGCCATGGGATTTGTGGCTGATCCCATTATATTTGGGATTCCATGGGATTTGGGGCCAATCCCATTGGATTTGGGGCTGATCCCACTGGATTTGGGGCCGATCCCTCTGGATTTGGGACCGATCCCGTGGGATTTCCGTGCGATCCCGCTGGATCCGAGGCCGATATCGTTGCCACAGGGGGATACAACCATGAGCACCGATCCCACGGCGTTCCCGGCAGGATCTCCCGGTTCCTGGAATTCCGGGATGGATTCCCCTGCGATCCCGGGAACATCATCCTGTGCAGCGGCACCGCCACCATGATCCCGGTGAGAGAGCGGGAACGGGAACGGGATCGGGAACGGGATATGGGATATGGGAATGGGATATGGGATCTGAGAATGGGATATGGGAATGGGATATGGGAATGGGATATGGGATATGGGAATGGGATATGGGATATGGGGTATGGGATATGGGAATGGGATATGGGATATGGGATATGGGATATGGGATCTGAGAATGGGATATGGGAATGGGATATGGGATATGGGGTATGGGATATGGGAATGGGATATGGGATATGGGAACGGGATATGGGAATGGGATATGGGATATGGGATATGGGATCTGAGAATGGGATATGGGAATGGGATATGGGAATGGGGTATGGGATATGGGAATGGGATATGGGATATGGGAACGGGATATGGGATATGGGAACGGGATATGGGATATAGGATACGGGATATGGGAATGGGATATGGGATATGGGATAGGGATCTGGGATCTGAGATATGGGAATGGGATATGGGATATAGGATACGGGATATGGGAATGGGATATGGGATATGGGATCTGGGATATGGGATATAGGATAGGGATCTGGGATCTGAGATATGGGAATGGGATATGGGATATAGGATATGGGATATGGGAATGGGATATGGGATATGGGAATGGGATATGGGAATGGGGTATGGGATATGGGAATGGGATATGGGATATAGGATACGGGATATGGGAATGGGATCTGGGATATGGGATCTGAGATATGGGAATGGGATATGGGATATAGGATATGGGATATGGGAATGGGATATTGGGATATGGGATATGGGATAGGGATCTGGAATCTGGGATCTGGCATTTGGCATCTGGGATATGGGATCTGGCATCTGGGATATGAGAATGGGATATGGGAATGGGAATGGGGACCTCAAACCTGGAATGAAGACCCCAAACAGGGAATGGGGCCCCCAGCCCAGATCCCGTTATCCCAGTACTGGTTACTGGTTATCCCATTATCCCACCGTTACCCTGTTATCCCGTTATCCCATTATCCATTATCCCATTGTTATCCCATTGCTATCCCGTTATTATCCCATTGTTATCCCGTTATTATCCCATTGTTTTCCCATTGTTATCCCATTGTTATCCCATTGCTATCCCATTGCTATCCCGTTATTATCGCATTGTTTTCCCATTATTATCCCATTGTTATCCCATTGTTATCCCATTGTTATCCCATTGTTTTCCCATTGTTATCCCGTTATTATCCCATTGTTATCCCATTGTTATCCCATTATTATCCCATTGTTATCCCATTGTTTTCCCATTGTTATCCCGTTATTATCCCATTGTTATCCCATTGTTTTCCCATTGTTATCCCGTTATTATCCCATTGTTCTCCCGTTATTATCCCGTTATTATCCCATTGTTCTCCCATTGTTCTCCCATTGTTATCCCGTTATTATCCCATTGTTATCCCATTGTTATTCCCATTCCCAGTTCGTGCTGTCTCTGTTCTCTCTGCCTCCCCCGGCCCTTCCCGCGGGTGTTCTGGTGCCGGTCCCGGGCCCGCCGGTTCTGCGGGAGGCCGCGCTCCTGGCGGGGGCGGTTCCGGTTCCGTACGCGCTCTCCGAGCCCCGGGGTTGGGTCCCGGACGAGGCCGGGCTGCTCCGGGAGCTGCGGGGGGCGCGGGGCCGGTGCCGCCCGCGGGTTCTCTGCGTGGTCAATCCCGGGGACCCCACCGGTGAGTCCGGGCACTCCCGGGAATCTGGTTCAACCAGCGTCGTGCCTCAGTTTCCCCTCTGGGATCCGGTTATTCCCGTCCCGTGCCTCAGTTTCCCCTCTGGGATCCGGTTATTCCCGTCCCGTGCCTCAGTTTCCCTTTGAGATCCCGTTATTCCCGTCCCGTGCCTCAGTTTCCCCTCTGGGATCCCGTTATTCCCATCCCCTGCCTCAGTTTCCCTCTGGGATCCAGTTATGCCCACCCCGTGCCTCAGTTTCCCTTTGGGATCCGGTTGTTCCCGTCCCGTGCCTCAGTTTCCCCTTTGGATCCGGTTATTCCCGTCCCCTGCCTCAGTTTCCTCCGAGCCCTGCCCACCCCCACACCCCCCAGGCCGTGCCTCAGTTTCCCTCGGATCGTGCCCGAGTTTCCCCCAGGCCATGCCTCAGTTTCCCCCCAGTCCGTGCCTCAGTTTCCCTCGGACCGTGCCTCAGTTTCCCCCGAGGCCGTACCTCAGTTTCCCTCGGACCGTGCCTCAGTTTCCCCCGAGGCCGTGCCTCAGTTTCCCTCGGACCGTGCCTCAGTTTCCCCCAGGCCGTGCCTCAGT
>NW_005087879.1:14834-59496 GCF_000331425.1 Pseudopodoces humilis | reverse complement strand
AGCCCCTTCATCTGCCAGTGGTATGTGGGGCCATTGCTGTCCTCAGTGCGTGCTGAAAAAAGAGATGCCATCATTTTGCACTACATGGATGATGTGTTAGTGTGTTGTCCCAATAACAACATGCTGCAAGATACCCTTGACCTAGTGGTTAAAGTTTTAACCTCTGCTGGATTCCAGTTGCAGGAAGACAAAGTTCAAATGATGCCACCTTGGAAATACTTGGGCCTGCAGATCATTACACAGACTGCTGTTCCACAGAAATTGGAAATCATTAGCAATCCTAAAACTCTAGCAGATCTCCATTCTCTATGCGGGTCACTAAACTGAGTCCGACCCTGGCTAGGTCTCACTAATGAACACCTGAGCCCTCTGCTCAATTTATTGAAAGGGGAGAGAGAGTTGCTGTCTCCCAGGGACCTGACTCCAGAAGCAAAAACTGCAATTGAAAAAGCACAAAGGGCCTTGACAGAAAGATAGGCACATCGTTTTAAACCGGAGCTACCTTTCAAATTTATTATCCTGGGAAAATTACCACACTTACATGGGTTGATGTTCCAGTGGGCTGAGGGGCAGAGAGATCCACTCTTAATAATAGAATGGGTCTTCCTCTCCCATCAATGACCCAAAACTATCACCAAGCCACAAGAGCTGATGGCTCAGCTGATTCAAAAAGCCAGGGTAAGGCTGCGGGAGCTGGCAGGTTGTGACTTTGTGTGTATTCACCTCCCAGTCAGGCTCTCTGGAGAAGGCAGAAACTCCCCTGAGAGACTGACCAAAGAGATGTTTGAGCATCTGCTGCAGAGCAATGCTAACCTCCAGTTAGCTCTGGACAGCTATAGTGGGCAAATTTCAGTTCATGCACCATCACACAAATTGTTTCATGAGGAATTCCATCTCATTCCTCGTGAGAAAAGGAGCCGAAGGCCACTCAAAGCTCTCACAGTGTTCACTGATGCATCTGGGACATCCCACAAGTCGGTGATGACTTGGAGAAATCCACAGACTCAGCTTTGGGAAGCTGATGTTGAGTTTGTAGAGGGGTCACCCCAGATAGCTGAACTGGCTGCGGTCGTGAGAGCCTTTGAGAAATTTTCAGAACCGATTAATTTGGTTACTGATTCAGCCTACGTAGCAGGAGTGGTGTCCAGAGCGGAACAGGCAGTTCTCAAAGACATTGAGAACAAACATCAGAAGCAGCCTCCCTTTGTCCCCCGAAGTAATCCTGCCTAGCTCTGTCGAGGGTGGGCGGGTGTTGCAGTTTAAGGCCCGGCGATGCGGAAGATCTCGGAATGTAACGGAAAGTTAGAAAAAACCCCTCTCTTTAGGATAGTAAAACCTTTTGTAATTAGCCAATAGCACTTAGGTGTGACGTGAGCAGATGGGAGTAACACAATGACCCTAGGTTATAAATTGTCAAATTCCCCTGCAATAAACGCCATTGCTTCGCCATCCATCATATTGATGTCTTGTGGGTAGATTGGCCAGGGTGGCCCGGGAGAGAGGCCACGGGCTGGCTCCTGGACTAGGGTGTTTGCCTTGCTTGAAAAACCAGCAATTGGTGCCGGAAACCCGGGAAGAAAAGCTGGAAAAAATCCAGAAAGCGAGGAATCCCTGAAAAAACAGGAGCAGCGGTCAGGACAGGCTGGATCCTTCCTGACGAGGGAGACGTCCCTGCATCTTCAACGACGATGGAATCTTTGATAAAGGTCGTATCTGAACTATATAAGCAGTGGGGTGTAGACTGCAAATCTAAAGATTTTAAGCTTGCTGTTATACAGCTTTTACAAATGGGTATTATAGAGCGACCAGTGGACATTCTTCACCCTGAGGTGTGGGAGAAATGTACCAGGGCTCTGGCTAATGAAACTGTAGATTCTAGCAATATGAAACATTTTAAGTCGTGGGGGAAGGTCGTTAAGGCCTTGAAAAAAGCTAGACAAAAGCAGGAAGCCTGGACAGCAGCAAAAAGCTGTCTGTTGGTCACCCCAAAACTAGGGGTGAGTGCTACAACACAAACTTTAGAATCCCCAGATGAGAGTAGCTCAGCTGAGCAGAAGGGGACACAGGAGGACGATATGCCTCCTAAAACCCCAAACCCTGAGCTGCTCTCAGAAGGGCAACAGAAAGCAAGAGATTTTTGGGAAAATTTAACAGAAGAAGCCAGAAATGTAGCAAAGAAAGTAAGGGGAGATACATCCCCCCTTGGACTTAAAGATGGCGCTGAGAAAAATGTTACAGAGCAGGAAAAATATGTCTTTAACAAAGAACAGAAGCTGGCCTTGGAAGATGGGTACAGTTGGAGGGTTGAGAGAGATAAGAGATGTAGAGAAGAAAGCGGGGGATGTGTGCAGAATGCTTGGAATGCAGAGGCAATGGAAAGGAGGGGTGGCAAAGGGCGGGTCAGAGCCTGGAGTGAGGGGCGGAGGGAAAGGTGGGGCGAGAGGCGGGGTGGAGGCGGAGTGGAACCAGGGGGGAGGGAACAGCCCGCCCACAGGGGTGGCAGGCGGGGCCGAAGCCCAACAAAAAGGCACGGCAAACAGGAAGTAGCCAGCCAGTCCAGCTCTGATTCCGACAGAGATACTAGTGATGAATGCTCAGAGCCTGACTCCTCAGAAGAGGAAACAATAAAGATAAACAAGAACACCCCACCCCACATTAAAAAAGAACTGAGAGAGGACACCCCTCTCACAGACTGGGGACAGATAAGAGCAGAATGTGCCACCTGGGTTGCCCCAGATGCGTTAGTATTCCCAGTCAGGGTGTCTGAGGGGGGGCAAAGGGTTTATTCACCAATAAATCCTAAAGAAGTTAAAACGCTTGTTAAAGCAGTTTCAGAAAAAGGGCTTAATTCAGCCATGGTCACCTCCCTTATCGATGGTCTTTTTGGAGGTGACGACCTGCTCCCTTTTGATATAAAACACACTTGCAGAATGTTTTTTGATGGAGCAGGAATGATTGTTTTTAAACAAGAGTGGGAAGATAACTGTGCCAGATACCTAGCCCAAATAACTGGGGCAGACCATCCACTACATGGTTCCAGCCTGCCACGGTTATCAAATGGTCATGCAAGTTCTACAACCAGCAGATATGGGCTGGACCACCGGAAGAATGTGGTCGGTGTTCTTGCACAAACCTGGTAGAAATCCCGGCGAAGTAGTACAAATTATCCGGCTACCAGTCATGACACCTGAAGCAGTTGGCCCCAACCTCGTAGTACAGGCTGAGAACCCACGATCTAATAGTTTATACCCGCTGCATAAACAAGAAACTACTCCCCAAAGATCTGAAGCCGCTGCTTTTAACTCACTCTATCGAATGTTAGATGCCACCTTTTTACCTCTGAATCAATCTAACCCTAATGCCACAGAATCCTGCTGGCTGTGTTATGACACACAGCCCCCCTACTATGAGGCTGTGGCCCTTAACAACCGGCCGTTGTGGGTTAATGCAGAAGCCCCAGTCCAGTGCTGCAGTGAGTCACCTTCTCGTAGAATCACCATCAGCCACATGACAGGGCAAGGGTTTTGCGTAGGCAAAGCCACTGTTGTTGACAAAAAAGTTTGTGCGACCACCATGCAGGTGGACAAGTCCAAGAGATGGGCAGTAGCCCCCCTGTCTGGCATGTGGGTTTGCAACCGCAGTGGGCTAAGCCCTTGCATTTATATCCAAAGCTTTAATTCCTCTGTTGACTTTTGTGTGTTAGCTGTTATCATCCCCAGGGTCCTATACCACTCCAAAGAAGAAGTGAACCAGTACCTTGAGCGAGCAGGCCGCCTTCAGAAAAGAGAGCTGTTGACAGGACTGTCAATAGCAATGCTGCTCGGCTTGGGAGCAACTGGAGCAGCCACGGGTGTCTCCGCTCTGGTAACCCAGAGTCAGAGTCTCTCTCAGCTACAAATGACTGTAGATGAAGATCTACAGAGAATTGAGAAATCCATATCCTTTCTAGAAAAATCAGTCTCCTCACTCTCTGAAGTTGTTTTGCAAAATAGGCGGGGTCTTGACCTTCTATTCATGCAGCAGGGAGGCCTCTGTATCGCCCTGAATGAAGAATGCTGCTTTTACGCTGACTACACCGGAGTAGTGAGAGACACCATGGCAGAGCTGCGAGACAGGCTGTCTCAACGGAGAGCAGAAAAAGAAGCTCAGCAAAACTGGTTCCAATCCTGGTTTAACCAATCTCCGTGGCTAACCACCCTGGTGTCTACCCTGATTGGACCACTTGTGATGATTTTACTCGTGCTAATCTTTGGACCGTGTATTTTAAATAAGCTTGTGTCCTTTGTTAAAAGCCGACTAGAAAAAGTTAATTTTTTGTTTATAGAAAGGCAACAAATGCTTTAAAAATATACTTATGAGGCTTGTGCCTCATATTTACTAATGAAAACTGTAGTATTAATTTTATAAGTTTTTAGCCTTTTAGTTAAGTATTTTAAATTTTACTCAATTTTATATTATCCATTTTTAAAACTTTTATAATATAGTTAAGTTAGATAAAGTGTTTAGAAATACGTATATAAAAAATAACATTAGAATTTTTAAGACTAATATACCTTATATTTTAGCAAATTAATTACTCATAAAGAGGGGGGATATGTTGTAGTTTAAGGCCCGGCGATGCGAAAGATCTCGGAATGTAACGGAAAGTTAGCAAAAACCCCTCTCTTTAGGATAGTAAAACCTCCTGTAATTAGCCAATAGCACTTAGGTGTGACGTGAGCAGATGGGAGTAACACAATGACCCTAAGTTATAAATTGTCAAATTCCCCTGCAATAAACGCCATTGCTTCGCCATCCATCATATTGATGTCTTGTGGGTAGATTGGCCAGGGTGGCCCGGGAGAGAGGCCACGGGCTGGCTCCTGGACTAGGGTGTTTGCCTTGCTTGAAAAACCAGCAGGGGGGGTCAGGAAGGCTCTTCACGACCAAGAAAAAGACCAAAGGGCTGCTTCTCCCTCCGGGGTAAAGGAGGATATTTATTCTTGCTGGCTTCCAGCAGGGGGAAGAGGCCAAAGATACAATTCCTGGAGTCTTTCAAACTATGGGAGAGGGGCGGGGAGACATATGACACCAACCAAGGGGATATCATTTCAGAGACAGGGAGGGGAGGGGAAAAACAGGTCACAGCTGCAGGGAGGGTTTACACAGAAAGTAAGTAACTCCCAGAAATATGCACTACCACAAACATCTCTTTAGATTGCTCTCAAAACTGATTTATTTGATTTCAAATAGAGAACATCCTTTCTACGTGATGCATATAAAATCGCATTCCGATTTGCCAGGTGAAATCTCTGAGGGAAACCGGAAAGCTGATTCTCTTGCTGCCCCAGCTGAAAAGGCACATCTCCCAGATGTGTTTCAACAGGCAAAGATAAGTCATCAGCAATACCATCAAAATGTGCCAGGACTGATTCGTCAGTTCCAGCTGACATGGGGTCAGGCTAAAGTCATTGTGGCTACCTGTCCCAATTGTCAGCTCCAGGCAGTGCCATCATTAGGCATCGGGGTTAATCCCCAAGGCCTTGGAAGCTGTGAGGTGTGGCAAACAGACATCACTCACATTCCCAGTTATGCCTTAAGTATGTACATGTGAGTATTGATACATACTCAGGAGCAGTGTATGCCTCTGCTCATGCAGGAGAAAAATCTGTACATGCCAAACAACACTCAGTACAGGCCTTTTCAGTGCTGGGGATCCCTAAGGAAACTAAAACAGATAATGGCCCAGCATATAAATCCAAGGAGTTCCTGGAATTTTTCCAGCAGTGGGGAGTGGAACACAAATCTGACATCTTCCACTCCCCCACAGGTCAAGATGTGATCGAGCATACACACCAGACGCTCAAACAAGTCCTAGCCAGGCAAAGTAGTGGAACAGTGTGGATGTCTTCACAGCAAAAGCTTTGCAAAGCTATGTTTACCATCAATTTCCTGAACTGTTCATTTGAGAATGTGAATCCTCCAGTTACTCGGCATTTTAACAGTAGTGATCAGTTTAAATTTTCACAGCGTCCACCGGTTTTAATCAGGGACCCTGAAACCTGGCAAACCAAGGGCCCCTATGAACTTGTCACCTGGGGGCATGGTTACGCGTGTGTATCCACCCCTTCAGGCCCCCGATGGATTCCTCAGAAATGGGTAAAGCCTTTTGTTCCCAAAAACTCAGCCCCAGCAGAAGAAGAGAGATGAGTGGCAGTTGCTTCCAAAAGAAGACACCGCCGGGAAAAAAAAGAAGAAACCTTTCTAACCTCTGGTTACTCTCTGACCTGCATACATTGACTGAGAATATGTTTTAAAAATGTTTGTTTCTTTCCTTTTAGAAAAAACATACCTCACACTCACACCCATGATGAGCCTTACCTCAGCTATCCTCCTGCTCACTCTGAGCAGCCTGACAATTGCCTGGATCGTCCCTCAGCCATGACAGAACATCTGGGTAACCCTGGCACACACACTTCAGCAAGACAATATCTGCCTGTCCATTGCAGCAGAAAAAGACCCTATGTCCACCTGTCTGGTAGGAATTCCCCTGCAGACTGAAGATTTTACAGCCAGCTTTAGTGATCCCAAGTTTAATACAATTCCTAAAACACACAGTGACCAACCCCATGAAAATCGTAAACTGTGAGCTGTGGCAGTGAAAAATCCTATAGAAAAGTGGTTACCAGTACTGCCCAGAGCTAATAAAGAGCCCCAAGAATTAGAGCTATTAGGCTCTTCCCCTGCACCCTTTTGTGTTCACTTCATTTACAACTCACTGCCAGACACAAAACTATACAATCACATAATCCAGTATCGAAAAGAATACAAAGCAAAACAATGGTGTGGTGCACTAAGTCAGGTCTTAGAGAATGATCCTTGCCGTTCACATCCAAGAATCCTCCCTAAAGGTATATTTCTAATATGTGGAGATAAAGCATGGGCAAGAGTCCCATCTCGCCTTCGAGGGGGGCCTTGCACTTTTGGGAGGCTGTCCCTGTTTGAACCCAACCAAACCCAAATTATTAGATGGACTAGGAAAGACAATTCAACTCCTGAAATCCACAAAAGAAGCACTGATATTTTAGACTCAAATTGTGATTTGGATATATTTCATTGGGCAAAATCAGAAAGGGTTGCTGCATCCATATTTCTTCCATGGTTTGCAGCTGCCAAGGCATTAGATGAATTAGGACAGCTTGAGTGCTAGGTGATTAAACAGGCCAACTTAACATCAGTCGCCCTCAGCTCCCTCCTCAAAGATGAAGAGATTACCAGACAGTCCACACTCCAAAACTGAGCCGCCATAGATTTTCTTCTGCTGCTGCATGGACACAAATGCCAGGAATTTGAAGGACTTTGCTGCCTAAACCTGTCCTCAAAAGCTCCCAACATCCACGGAGCCCTCCAAGAGATGAAGAACTTTATCAGACAAGTGAAGCAAGAAGCTGAGGACCGGTTTAGAGAGCTGTTCAAAGGCTGGGGACTCACAGGATGGTGGACCTCAATAATCAAAACAATCTTGTTGTCTTTTGTTGTTCTGTTTTAATCGTGCTAGCATTCGGGATTGTCCATTGTTTAGTTTTAAAAGCTCTCAAGAAATTAGTCTCTACTACCTGAGAGATCAGACACATAGAGCTAGAGGATCAGAAGCAACTTAACCGGCCCGTCAATCATGAGTGGTAGACAAACTCGTGACCTGTATCAAAATGATCTCATAACCCTTCAAAAAATTTTATATAATAAGAAAGAGTGAGATGTTGTAATGCAATTAGGAAAAATGATATGACCCAAAAAACGTACCCCCAAAAAAGTTGAATTGTAAGTTTCTTTCCCTTATCTTTTTCTCCCCAGTTCTCCTTATTGGTTGTGTAAGTGTAACCCACCCTTTCCCCTGCCTTCAAAAGAAGAGGCTTATCTATACCTCTTGCTCTTTCCCTCCTGCTACCTCACTCTGTAGGGTCCCAAGAAATAAAGCTGTAACTGCCATCTCAGCAAAGGGAAAGAGCCTCGTTTTTAGGTTCTTTGATAAGCTAAACTATCTTCCCTGTCTCCCTGGCTGCTGCTGGGCGGACAGTGGTAACAGAGAGACAGGAGACTTTAGAAATTGTAGCAATTTGTGATGTCAAATGTAATTTGCCAGACATGACTGGTTTGAGAAATCTTAGGGATTTTGAAGGATAACCTAGAATGCTCAAACCCTCAAACACCAAGGTGAGGGATCCCAACCTCAAAGAGTTACCTTGGGTGCTGTGGTTTAACTTCAATGATTTAATTCCTTTAGAGAGCAAAAGGCAAGAATATGCTTCATTTCCTGCCTGCATTTCCTAACTTTCAATTATTAACAATGGATTTTGCAGTAACTACTCCAGCAGATCTGCAAATATATTCAAGCCACTTTTTTTATTTCACTCTGAGAAAATGAGCCTATGTTTAGCTACCAGTGTAGTCACAAGGACATCTCCAAGTGTCTCAAGGACTAGTATCTCCATCTTTTTGTGAATTCAAAGTGCTGCATATTTAAAATAAGTAACATACATTGTTGTCAATACACCAAAGGTCTTTGCATCGCAGAGCTGATTCCAGATCCCAGGGATGTCATCAAGTTCTTTTCACCCACTTTTCATTTATGCTGCCGTATATAATCACAGGACAAGCTGATCCAAATTTTACTTAATCTTTGTAAATAGAAATAAAATAATTGGATTAATACAAAATAGAGTCAATTTGCTGGTGACTAAGTTTTTTTCAGCCCAATGAAAAACTGAAACAGGAACAAACAGCCAGAGTTCTGAAAGCCTTTAAAAGCTTCCTGAACATATTAGGCATGTTAGATGATGAGCATACTAATATTAGCATTGTTTAGATTGAAAGTCAGTCAAAAAGAAATCAAATGTATTTTAATTTTGGTCTAAATTATGAATATTTTCTACATTGATATGTCCTGTCAGAGTTATCCAGTGGCCAGGTAAAAATAATGAAACTGATAGGCATTCATATGTTGTGTCCTTCCAGTAAAACAGCTTACATGCTATACCATCAGTCTCTCAGGAGAGTCTCATTGTTTTCTGTGTGTAATTTGGAACTTTATTAACCTCTTAGATGTAGCCTTGCCTTCACTGGCAACTTTGCACACCAGTATCATGCAGGTTTTAAACAGCTTCCCTGTGTTGTGAAGATTAGTGGTGATTCCCCAATGAAAACCCAGTGGAGAGAGGAAAGGTTTGGCTTCCATGTGTTTCTTCCCCATTCTCTGGGACTGTAGATTCTACTGCAAATACAGTGCTAATCCCAGTTCCAAACTGCAAGCATGATGGTAGAAAATTAAATCACACCTCAAGCACTCACAAAGAGAGAGACAATTGCATGGCAATTACTGGAGCAGTTGTAAAAAAGTTGTAAATAAAAGTTGTAGCAATTACTTCTGTAAAATGGGACAGAGGTGTAACAGAAAGGTCCTGGGGAAATTTGAGTCTGATTTAATTGGAGTCACTTGATCATAAAAAGAACTATGTTCTGAAAAAAACTGAAAAATCTGATTTCATCGTCAAAAAGCAATTTCTCGTCTGTATCCAGAGAAACGCACAAACTCATAGAGGGAAAGGTGTAATTTATATATGCAAAATGCTCATGAGATAAGGATTTCCCTGCAGGTGTAGCTTTCAACATCAGAATGGTTCCATTCATTTTACAACTGTGGATGTGTGGAAGCAGCCAGCCCTCACAATATGTTTACTGGCAAATAATGTAGAAGTAGCCAAAAGCTAAAACCATTTCTGAGGGAGACTTGCTCAGGAGCAATTCTCCCTTAGAGAAGTGAAATTGTGACACTGCATTGCAATGGTCCAGAGAGCATCAGAAGGTGTTACACAGAGACCTAAAAGCATCAGAAACCAATAAATATCTCCCAAGTACATGAACAGCACAGGTAGTTTCGGAGGATGTGTTTTTGAATACACTTCAGCTTACCTATGACAACAAGATAGAAAAAGAGGAGCATGCAAGGCAGCAGTGCCATACAACCTCATAGGTTTGCACATGAGCAGCCCAGTGCTGACACTTATCTCTTTTGGCAATATTCCCACACTACAGTGGTGAGGAAAGGCTGCCCCTGGAAGGACCCAAGCTCTGCTGGCACAAGGATAGGATTATCATACTGGAGGAGAAGCAAAGCAAAGCCAGGGCTAAGGGGTCTGTCGTGGTTTTAAACCAATAACTAAGAAAATTACTTATTTCTTGCTGTGAGATATGGATTAGAACAAGAGCAAAACAGGCATAAAACATAAAAGGAAAAAAAAGAAAGTTTATTGACAAACTACAATAATAAGAACACCAGAATAAACTTCCAGAAAAACCTTTTCATCCCCTGTCTACCCACTATTCCCTTGTTCACATGACAAAAGAGACAAAAACTTTGGAACTTTGATGGTTAAAACAGTCCCAATTCTTGCTACAGTCTTTTCACCAGTCTTTGTAGAGAAACAGAAGTATCTCCCCGTTAATTTATGGAGTTTTTCACAAGAAAAACTATTTTTGTTATAGTTTTCCATTGCCCTAATGTTAGCTGCCCAGAGCTGCTGTTATTAGAGCCCACTCCTCCCATTTTCACATCCCAAGTGTGTATGGGCCATGAGTCTAGGGATGGGATTTTTAAGGATAAGTTATTCAAAGGCAAAAAGTCTTCTTCATCTGTTTCTGTGAGCTTCACTAGAAAACAGTTTTCTCATTGCCTCTCAAGGCTTCAAATCTTCCAGCACTTCACTGTACCATAATTACTCTACTTTTTACTCAAAATTTACACTTTGAACACTCTATTCCTCCCTATTTACTGTCATGAATTAAAGGAGTGTTTTCAAGACCTTATTGTCCATTTCCATAGTTTTAACAGAAAGATATTTCAGCTTAATTAAAGCATCTTCTTAATTCTCTACCTTTTCTGAAGCTTCTTTTCTTTCCTGTCACTAGTAGTTTATAAAGTCTCTTTTCATGTTAATCACTCTCTTTTTCCTCTCTCTGGATAAAAAGATTAATCCGCAAGTCTCATCTGGGAAATGAAAGAGTTAAAATCTTGCCCAGGCTGTTGTAGGTAGTTCTGTGGCCTCGGCCGGTGCAGGAGCTGGAGCCGTCTGCGATGGAAAGTTCCTCATGGCTGCTCTGGAGAGTGTAGGCGCCACGCCCAGCCCGCTGCAGGTCTAAAGCCTCTCTCTTTCTTCACTCAGCAGTTTCTAGTGAATTTAGTTACAGCAAAAAACCTGCAGCCGAGCCAGAGATCGGCTCGGCCCGGCCCGGCCAGAGCCCGGATAAAACCTTCCGCAGGGCCCGCATCTCCCGGCCAGGAGACGCTGGGCCCAGCCCAGTCCCCGCATGGCCTGGGCAGGGAACGGGAGGCCTGGAGCTCTGCCACCCTTCCCAGCCAGGAAACAAAGAGAACCAAGAGAGCTCTGGTTTTACACTTTAAGGTAGGGTTCACAAGTTGATCCCACTTTTCAATGGCCTAAACTGCTGTCAATTCTCAGCAATGACCGATAATTGGTCAGGAGAAAAGACTCCAGGCAGTTCCCAGCAACTTAAACTTTCTTAAAGGTAAAGTAACTCCATGACAGGGGTCTCAGAAGTTTCTATGAGAATCACACAGGTGTGTTTGCCTTTTCCATCTCAAAATTTAAACCAGGTGGAAATTTTAAGTCAAAGTCCCATGCTTTCATAAAGATTTTACATTTTAACAGAATTTCTAAGATTCAGAACACCCAGCTTTAGACATATCCAGACGGCACAGTATTCAGAATCTGAACATTATCCAAACAGCCACCACACTTCCAATCTGTGACATCTCTTTTTTGTGGTTTTTTTCCCTGTCTTTTCTGGAGAAATTTTCCATTTGTCCTAGTGGAATCAAGCTGCCAAAGTCTACAGGGAACAGAAAAGGGCTTCCTGTTTTTGGCTACTTACACAAGCTTGGCAGTCCTTCAACAGATGAAAAAAAATTAAAAATTAAATTAAAATAAAAAATAAATATATGTATATATATAAATATACAAAAACAAATTTAATAAAGGAAAACAAATAAATAAGGATAATGAAAACACCAAGTGATCAATCATTGCAAGTTAAGGAGTGGTCTGGGCAGCATGGGTCACATATTATCACATTATGTCTGGAATCCTCTACCTCTTTCCCTTTTTAGCAACACTGTATGAAATGTGAGAGTTGAGAGAAGCTGCAAGTGATCCTCTCAAGCATCTGAACAGCAACCTACACACTTCTGTTTGGGTTTCAAGGTGGAAATGGCATCCAGATTTTGAGAAACAGGAAAATAAATCCAATTTAAAGGCACCTTCAGCTAAAGCAGTACAGATTTTATCTGCAGAATAAAATGAGTTTTAATTCTTCTGCATGTTCTCAGGAAAAAGTTAGCATTAATTTAACAAAGTTGGTATAAATTAGAGGAGTTGTTAAAATTAGTCAGCCACCTTTTTTCAAATGATCTGGTCATAATATTAAACACACTCTTTAAAAAGAAAAGTATAATATTAAAGGCCAAGACTTCTTACAGGGGTTGGAAAAATTCTGACATGAAATGTGTCTTGAAAGGATTAAAACTTCACAGGAAAAAGTCCTGACAACACAGTATTTCTCTTGAAAGTGCGTATATTTGGAAATAAAACCATTAGTAGGTTCTGTATTTCACTTCTATATTTAAGAAAGGAAATAGCAATTTTCAAGCTGATACTGATTTTCTAAGCTACTTTATTCCTTAAAAAAAATGTACTAGGTAGTCAAAAGATAACTTGAATGTTTCAATTTTCTCAATTTTCTTTCTATCATTGTTTCCTTTCCTTAATGGAATGTCTACAGTTGGATAGAAACCCATATATCTTTATGTACAATGTCTCTTTTAAGAAAAGTTCTGATATTTTGGTTTTTTGTGGGGACTTTATGTGGGAACTGAATCAGCTGAGATAGATCATACGTTAGACCAGGCTCCTGGCACAGAGGGAATAAACCTGAGGCCCTGGGAGGAGGGATACTGAAAGGAAGGAAACTGGGATGGGATCATTCCATAATAGGTTATGTCCCTAGTCCACGTTTGGATGGGACCTCTGCCCTCAGGTACCCCCATACATTGTGAAGTTAACCATGGCCCCAGGTCTTTGGCAGCAGCCCCTTGGACCATGTGGTCTCTGTGAATATTAAAATCTATCTTTGGGCACTCCATTGTACACATCCCGATTTATTCTGCCAGGCCTGTCTTGGCCAAAGCAGACCAGAGGTCTCAGAACCGCACTGCGACAGCTTTACTCCTGTTAGTGGCACATCATGCTAAAGTCACCCTGCAGGCAGTGTATAATGTTGCCTTTTAATTAAATTTATGCTGTCCCTGCCAACACCCTCCTTAGATACCTGTCATAATTGATTGTTACTTTTAATACAGCCTCTGGAATAAATGGATATATTTGCTCTTGTTATTATATTGTTTGCCTTTTTAATGTGATGGAAGAGCCATCACCAAGAAAAAAATAATTTAAATTTATTTTAAAATAAATTATTGAAGTACAACCTTCTGGGAAGGAAAACTTATATGTTACTTTGAAAGAGAAATTACTTCTAACAAAAATATTTCCATTAACCACACCATTAGGGAACTATTGTTCCCCTTGAAATCAGTATTTTCAAAACACCATAAAAGCCATGGAGTCTAGAAAGCAGTCCCAAATTTACTAATAGCCTCAAACATGTATGTTTTTGCAAATAAAAGTTCATCTTTGAAACTCCTCTCAGTCTCAAGAAATGCCATTATACAGATACCATTTCTGAAATCAGTGTAGTGTCAAGCCTCTTTCATCTACACCATGAAATAACCCATCAAGTACAAAAAACCCCCCACAAAATCTGGAGTGGAATGGGCATTGCCCTAAATGGTTTAAATTAAATTTTATCTGTTTGTGTGAGAGTGATATGAAATCAGACATCCTTTCATTGCTAGCATAGGTTTTCAAGTGACAAGCCTTAAAGGCTAATCAGAAACCAAGGGATTGTGGCAGCCTCATGACTGCACAGTCCAGTCTGCACTTTTTTTGGTCAGATTTCTGTAGACAGTTGAGGTTAATTTGAATTGAGTCTGAAAGCCTCGATTTTCCACCCAAGTGACACATTATTCTGGTGGCACAGAACCAACAGCAATTTCACATACTCTGAGCCTCTTTAGAAACTACTAACTATGTTTCACACTAGCAAGAAAATTGCCCAAAACTTAACACTTCTTTTGCTTTCCTTAATAATTTTTCTCATTCCCATCAAACTTGCTTCAAACAGACATGTTCAGAGAAAGTGATACCCTCTGCTCCACATTTAGTACCAGAGGCTGGCTGTGAAAAGAAAGTTACCAGTTTCACCAAGCAGCTACAGAGAACTACCATAATGCAAAGTGTTGGGATTACATATGCTACAAATCACCTTTTTTTTTTTTTTGGTCTAATTTTGGTTCCACTAGAAAGTTCCTGATAAGCTCCTGTTACTGGCTGGTAAGAATAGATAAAATTTTAGGTAGATGAAGATATTAGTGCTCCCCAATAGCACAGCTATAGTCAGCCTCATCATACCATGTGAGAAAAATCTCAATTTCCAGTCTACACAGTTTGGTAGCTTTAGGAAATAACATGCACATAATTCTGTTTTCAGGACATGTAACATTACAAACAAGCAAAACAAAACAAAACCAAACAAAACACAAAAACCTACAACCAAATACCAAGCCAAAACCAATACAATACGACCTACCATACAATATCTGAGTTATAATGGACAGTTTGGGACGCATGGAATTACTCCTTATTTAATACTTTGGTAAGTATAGGTTTTTCTTGTAGAGCTGCTGATATTTCTGGATGCTCAAAGCCTTGCTTTTTGTGGGGTTTGTTTTTTCCCTGGAATGCAAAAAATCAGGGGTTGTATTTCTATCTGATGATTTTTCAAAGACCTGCCTGCAAGACTGACGTGGGCAAAAGCCGTGTACAAACCTGTGGGCACAAGATGCAGGAGTTGGCAGCCTGACACTGAAAAAAAGCTGTCATATATAGAGGCCTTTGGGATCCTTGGCCACAAGAAAAAAAAGAGGAAAAAAAAGTGAGAGAAAGCAAAAATAAGAAATTCCAAGATATTTCTTAAGGAGATGCTGTATCTACTGTTAAAATAGACCTTTAGTGATGCTGTTCAGTAAGAAATTAATGCTCACTCTCCACTCTGGTCATCTAAAAATTGCACATTTCAGTAACAGGTAGGGGTTTATCCAAGTCTGGAGCAGTAAACCAAACTGATGATTCACACTGTAGATACCTTCCAAAGATAAGCATGGATGTTCCATTTATTTTATTAATAGGAATTAATTATCTGTATCTTTAAGGCAGCTTGGCTGTCACATCCCAAGCTAAGGGCAAGGAAAGGAAGGTACTACATCAAAATAGATATGTTCAAAAGAATGCAAATATGTTCTGATATTCTCCTTATATGCCTTAAATCCAAAGACAGACTGCAGAGTTGATGTAAAGACTTAAACTCTGGGATCTTTTTGCATGCAAATTTTTAAGCCATGCCAAGAGAAAACTTGGAATAAATCACAGCAAGTCACAGCTGAAATTCTGCAGAAAGGCTGTTGCAAAGCTATAGTGTCTACTTTGCTCCCCCATTTTAATTTCTGAATAACCTGGCCTGTGGAAAGTTGTTGTAGAAAAATTTTAGACAAAGCCTCATACAATTTAAATCCACAGACAGTGTTCTCCAGCTCAGAGCAGGGGTCTGTGCTGCCCTTTGAGGCTGATTTCAGTGATTCTGGTAGAGCGCTCTGTCTCTCTGCTTGGGGAAAATTTAAAAAAATATTTTTTTTAAAAAAAGAGACTGCCTAAAGGCAGAATTCTCCTTACATATTTTTCCTGTTTTCCTTTCCTGCACACAGAAACAGGCTGGTGTCTTGGATATGTCCCTGGCCTTTCACTGTGGTTGAACTGGTGCTGTTAGACCACAGCCTGGAGGTATGCTGGTGACAGTATATCTGAGCATGCAATAGTATTAGAAAGGCAGACAATCACATGAAAAATGGATGTACAGAACAAACAAATGGATGTACAGAACAAAAAGCATTAGCAGAGACTAAAATAAAGCTCATGAAGGCCAGGAGCTTCTGAGAAATATGCTTCAGATCATTAAAGGTCTAAATTCGTACAGGGAAAAATTTAAAACACTGTTCCTTAAAATACCAAACAAAAACAGCAGTATCAGATTCCTCTCCGGCAGAAAGCTATTGAGATGCTACCTAGAAATAACAGGTAAAATAGCTCCCTGAAAACAGGAACATCACTAGCCAGAGCATAAATTCCCCTCGGATCAATATCCCACCTGGCAGACCAAGTTCAATTGCATGAAAATTCATAAGGAACAGATATAATCCAGACTTCTTGGACTCAGGGGAATAAATATCCTGATGATGTGTGGATCATCAGTGTAAAACAGGGATATTTTCCCATTCATGCAAGATATTCCAGTATTTTAAAACCAGATTCAAAGCACAAGAATACTGACACTCATTTTGTCCTCATCCACATTTATGACAAATATATGTACATATACAAGCTTATACATAAAATATATATATATGCCTATGCAGATGCAAACATATACTTGCAATAACACATTACACACAGCCGTGTTAAAATGTGATCCCAAATCTTACAGCGTTTTCATACAGAATTGAGTTTCAGAAATCTTTGGACAATGCTCTCAGGCACAAGTTTTGTTTTTTGGGGTGTCTTGCACAGGTCCAGGAGTTGGACTTGATGATCCCAGTGGGTCACTTCCAACTCAGCATGATTCTATGATTCATTTTGTATGCAGTAGAGAAGGGATTTTACAAATAATTTTTTGATAGAAATGTGAATTTGTGCTTAATAACAGCAACAAAAACACCTCTCGTCAACTATCATAAAACAAACACTAAAGAAACATAAGCAGTTGTTTATTTTTCCTTCACAATTCTGACTACTTGAAAAAGACACGATGGCTTAATTTTTGTTGCCCAGTTCTACAACAATTCCTCACATTTATTTTCTTTGTTAATGGACAGAGACCAGGCTGCAAATTGTCAATGTTTTTTTTGCCTAAAAGAGAATTTCTAAGATTAAAACTGCTCAAAGTTCAGCACATGACAGCCTAAAGGTCAGCTTCTGAAAATGCAGAAAGAAAGAAAGAGCAAACTGTCCCAGGTGTCCTTGAAAGCAGAAGATAATACCAAGGAACAATTTTTGTGACTGACAGAAAGCTTGAAAGTGTTACCATTATTTATAAATCAGCTTTAAAGATTTTGTCTCTTAGTACATGTTGCTGGGCACTGGTAGAAATATCATGAAAGGAAACCATATCTGAAACAAAGTTATGGACAAAGAAATCACCTTTTCAACACACCTTTACTGAAATCTTGCTGAAGACAGTTTTATTACCTAGACCTGTCTATCCACTACATTTCTTCAGCAGGAGAGTGATGTATTATTGATGTTGTGAGATACTTCAATATTAATAGTTACTTAAAACACTTTTAAGAGTTTTGACTATTTAGTCTTGCTGCAGAAGGTTTCAAGCATCAGAAACGTGGATTTTGACTGAAAATTAACAGGCAAAACCTGATAAAGGGAGAGAAAAACCTAAGCAAACAAAGTGAGCATTAAGATTCCTGAGCTGGCTTGGAAGACACTGCTATCATATCAACTGCAATTAAAGGCAAAACTAAAATCTTATAAAGAATAAATCTTAGGACAAGAACTGAAGAAAGTAAATGTAGTAACATGCAGAAGCCATCCCTAATTAGATGAAGAATCTGGATAGGCTTTCTCAGTTGGAGATGTCTGTGAAGCCTTTGACTAATGCTGCAGGGCAGAGAAACATATTTTCATAGCTCTGTAATAGTCTTAGTCATCATCAGAAACCAGAAACTGTGAGTTTCCACCTAATTTTGCTTGTGTTGATAAATGAAAAGCAGTTGCCAACACCACCTTTTAGAATATGTTCTCTCTAAAAATCTCCCCATACTTCATGACATTAGGAATGTCCTAAAAGGAACACTTCTCACAGAGAGAGAAGACAGCTCACTGAGAAGCCTGGGGAATATCTTGGGAGGTAAATATGGGCTTTTTTTAAGCATCAGCAGCTTAGGCTAATGATATGTGGAGGCAGAATACAGGGAAATATATGCAAGACCAATGCTATACTTAAAAAAAAAAACCCAAACAAAAAAAACCCCAAAAACAACAACAAAAAACACAAAAAAACAACAAAAAAAACCAAAAACCAAAAACCAACCAAATAAAAAACTACCAAGTAATCAACCAACCAACAAAAAAAATCCAAACAGAAAAACCAAATCAAAAACAACCCAAGCCATCAAAAGCTCATATTTGATGTAAAAAGCCAAGTTTTGAAAAAATATATATAAATAACACCAGTGGTACACATATCATCCATGAAATGCTGGTAGAGATGTTAGCCCAGTTCCTGAGATAAAAGGAAAAAAATGGGCAGTGTAGTAAGGTTATTTTCTCTCATTTCCTAGACAAAAATATAGGGGACATAAGAAGTCATTTTTGAGCACACATCACGCATGAGAGTGTGATACACATAAGCACACACTTCCTTAATATTAATTAAGCTTGGGGAAAAAAAAATCCAAGCAGATGACTCTTAATTCTTCAGAACATAATAACTGCTGAATGGGGACATTTTACAAAGAAATGCAGCATGTTTGATCAATCACATCTAGAGGAAACAGTTCCCAGTGGAACAAGATGATGTTTAAGGTCCTTTCCACCTGTGATTCTATTATCTACCTTGCCTATCCCACTCAGGATTAAATACAAACCTGGCAAGAATCTGCTCACAACTCCTCCAAAAATTCAGATATTACAGGCATGTAAAAGTGGAGATTGAGAAGTTTTGAGTCAAAAAGTACGACATCTGTAGATCTGTAAGGTATAAAATATCATTCAGAGAGGAACAAGAATTTTTCTTATAACACTGTATGGCTGACATACTTGAGATCACCATGTTATAGTAGACAGAAACATATTCTGCCAGAATTCATTAGACAAGGTAAACTGGTTGTCATACCCCTTTTTTTTCTACTAGCTTGATACCTCTCCCTTGCAGTGTTTTTAGCTGTTCTTCGTACAACTGAGAGGCTGCACATCTCCCTTTTTAAAATATTGGGTATGAGACTGTTTCTTTTCCAGAAGAGAGTTGGCTATTCTGAGAAGCACCCTGTTGTGATCAGGTGATAATATAATGCAGTAATCAAAGGAAAGGTGATAATTTTGTCTTTCTTCTCCTCTTTGTTCACCTAATTACAAAGTAAAAGAAACTTGAGAGTGAAAGCCCCTCTCATTATTTCAGAAGAAATATTATGAGTACGGCAAAATAAGAACCCCTTTCTACAAGAACTAGCTAGCTTTCATTGAATTATTTCCAACAGTGATTGTAAATCCATGTGTAAATGCTTGTGGCAACTGTGGACTTCTAGTTTTTAGACTCCTAAGTGTAAATATGTTGCCAGAATGCACATTATGCTACTACCAGATGTTAAATTACATTGCTTTTGTTATTACATTCATTCCGCTGTTTATTTCCTCTGGTTTGGAAAGATACAGACTTCTGGAAAACCCCATTCTCATGTAATTCAAGGCTGCTTGTACTCACAATGTGGCTTTTTTGTCCTCACAAACTGCTTCATAAATATGTACTGACGAAAGCAATAAAACTGCTTAGAAAAATTATATACAGACTTGTTTTTCAGGTATTCTCAAAAAAAAAGCTTCACTTACACAAATGCTCTGAACCAATTGTTTAGCTGTTAATTGTGACACAGTGTACAGGAATAATAGAGAGGTTCAAAGAGACAAATTAAAACAGAAATTCTACATGACAAACTATTTCGCTAAATCCTGTCATGAATCACTACCTTAACCTTTCTGAAAAATTTATTGCCAGCATGGAACTGAATATAAGTATTTTACAGTGACAATTAATCTGAACTTCAAATATTTTCTTTCAATTCAGAAGTAGCAGCAAATTTTGGATGAGAATATGGAAAAACAAGAACTGTTTTCTATATAGGAGAGATATCACCAGATTCTCTACACTTGTGAGTACCTTCATCTCTCTTCCATAAGGGGTGAAATATCAGCCCTGATCCCTTTGTGGCATGGTATAAAAATTCAGGCCCAAAACTCAGGAAACAGAGCACCAGGAATTTTTCTTTGTTCACCACAGGCTGCAGCTGCTGCATACAGTCCACTTTGCTTCCTTGAAGCTTTGGGCAAAAATGAGCATTGGAAGCAGGAGCAGAACATGAAGGGGCCACAGTCAATTTTTTTTAAACTCTGAGAAACCATTGATTTGTCAAATCAATACATTCAGTGACTTACAAGTGCAGTTCCGCACCCATTTCAATAAAGATTGACATAGTTTGCAAAACCAAAATGTTTGAACTGTTCAAGCCAGGCATTTCACACATCTCAACAAAGTGGTGCTCAGGAATGTGAGTAAGAATAGTTCTCCTTGCACATCTGAGAGGATAGCAGCTTTCAGCTGGAATGGTCATTTGGGGATATAATCTCTTCACAAAAACAGGATTTCTAAGTCCATTTTAAACAATACATGAAGCAGAAAGTCTTCTATGAAACTACCATCAAACTGATGTTTGCTCTGAATCCTCAGCAGCAAACTTTCAGCTTTTCTGGACTATCTCCCTGTCCTCAATTCTGTCACTCAAACCCCAAAGAAAAAATAATAGAAAAAAGGAATTTAATTTTACAAACAATGGCAACTACAGGTTGCCAGAATTATCCCTCATCTATTACTAGAAGGCAGTAACTAATAAAACAAATGCTTTTTATTCTCATACACAGAAGTGTGTACAAGTAGTCAGGAAAATAAGCTCTGTCAGTTTCTGTAGTACGGTATAGAAAGAAGGATAAATCCTCTGATTTACTGACAGCAGATAGCCCAATATGAGCAGGAGAAGGCAGGAAAAATCACTACTAAATATCCCCATGGAAGTGGAATTTGTTCAGCTAGAATAAACTCTCACAATAATCCTAAGCAGAAATTTGGTCCCAGAGTTTTTATTCCCCAGTGAAAATAAGTAAATGTGTGTGTTTGTGAGGGAGGGCCATGCATCTCCTCAGCAATAGGTAAGTTAGAATGGGCTTGTTTGAAATGTCTGCAAAATAGGATGCTGAAAAAAAATCATGGTCATATAAGAGGCAAAGGACTTGCAGAAAACACCTTATTATTTACAAGTGTCTACCATAATTTTTCCAGGAATTTCTTACTAATTCTGTAACTATCTCTAAAATGTGTTTTCTGCATAGGACCAGGCTGAATACTGTTATAAGGCAGTTATAAGTCAGAATCTGACTGACTCATTTATGCTCCTTCTGTTGTCAACAAGGAGAGAAAGGGGATCTCTCTGGAAATCTACATTGCAATGAAATCAGTTCATAATTTTGAGGCTAAGCATTCATGGAATAGATTTGTTGATGTTTTTTATGAGTACATTTAATCCTTTTTAATAATTCATTTTGTAAATTGTTAAATGTTATTGTTAAATGGATAGAAGACTAAAAGCTTTGAGTTTTAACTTTTTTTCATGCTAGGGCATATTTTATTGTTGAGAGTACATAATCTTGTTGCAGTCCGCAACCTCAGGATCTTGTCCAGGGAAGCCGCAGGGTTCTGGGTACCAGTATGGAACACAAATGAGACGGGCTCCCATTCATGAAACCATTTATTCAGCATGGGAACAAACTCAGATCCAGAACAGAGAGCCCTGAACAGAGGCTGAGCAGGGGTTTTTGAGGGGCAGAACTCTTGAGGGTGGAGTTCAGGGTCAGGGACCACTAGAAACACAGCAAGGGAGAAACCCCCAGGCACTCAAACTCAATCAGAACTCCTGGGCCGCCTTTCACAAGGGGTTTGGGGTGGGACAATGCTTATCTGAAAAGTAACTCTTTGCCTCCCCCGAGGCACGTCACAACATCATCTAACTGGCTTTTATTTCTTTTATTAGAGATTTATGCATAAGAGGAAATAATAATATCTCCAAACTGCATCCAAGAAAGGTTAGTAACTCACCCTCTGTTAATGTTGTGTTAATCATAACTGATTTCTGACACTTAAAAGAACTCCTCTTGGGATCTCCCGAAAAGTTTTTCTTTCCTTTTCTTTACCCATGATTTATAGCCCTGGTTTTTCTTCAAGTCAGTTTCAGTGCACAAACACAGATGCTGGTGTTTTACATCTTGCTGAGGTCTCCAAACTTTTGATTGCTGAATGTGACGCAGAAAAACTTACTGATCACAGCAGACATATCACTCATTTGCAAAGACTTGACTAAGCTGCTTTTTGCATTTGACTCCAGGAAAACCAACATAGCTGTCATTGTCCTGAAGAGAGAAATATCTTCACGCAGATAAGAACTAAGCACTTAAGCTCTGAGTGACATGAACTAGGACATCCAACATATTTAGGAGGAGAAATCTCACACTACTTCTTTAATAAGCCCATTCAAAGCCCAGTCTTCTTTCCTTGTGCATTTTAGATTGCTTTTCCAGACCTCTGCTGAGGGTCAGAGCTGGAGTGCCTCATTCTAAATCCTGTTTGTGGTCTAATGGGATTTTCAGTGCTTGGATATTGCTCCAATTAAAATCATTAGTAGCTAGTTCTCATTTTTAACCAGCTGTTCTCATTACCAACTACCCCTAGTCTTTTGATAATCCTACTTGACATTTTATTGCATGCTTGAAAAGCTAATTTTCTTTAAACTTTGGCTGGTTACGGTAATTTTCTTGATGTTTTGGCTTGAACAACAAATAAGCATGAAGATCAAGAGAGATCAGAAACAAAGCTTCCTCTCTGTATTAACATCCTTACTCAGTTTGTTACCTCATACAAGTCTTACTTCAGTGCTTCAGCATTATTCAAGAATTTCTGTGTAAATGAAATAAATTATATTGTCATCCTCTCTGTATTGTTTTGACCTCATATCACATTGAGGCTAAACATGAAATCATGGACTCACTAAGGTTGGAAAGGTTATCGAGTTCAGCTACTAACCCAGCACTGCCAAGCCCATCCACTAAACCATGTCCCTGAGTGCCACATCTACATATTTTTAAAATACCTTTGGGGATAGTAACACTACCACTGCCCTGGGCAGCCTGTGCCAGAGCTTAACAATCCTTTGGGGGAAGAAATTTCTCCTCATAGCCAACCTAAATGTACCCTGGCACAACTTGTGTCCATTTTCCTCTTGTCCTATTACTTGTTACTTTGGACAAGAAGTGAACACCCACCTAATTACAGCGTTCTGTCAGGGAGTTGTGCAGAGCCACAAGGTCCCCCTGAGCCTCCTTTTCTCCAGGCTCAGTCCCTTTCCTAGCTCCCTCACCCACTCCTGGTGCTCCAGACCTTTCCCCAGCTCCATTCCCTTCCCTGGACACGCTCCAGCACCACAATATCCTTCTTGCCCTGAGGGGCCCAGAGTTGCCCCCAGGATTCGAGGTGTGGCCTCAGCAGTGCCAGCACAGGGATGCTGCCCTGCTCCTGCTGCCACACCATGGCTGGGAGAGCCCAGGCACCGTCAGCCTTCTTGGTCACCTGAGCACCCCCTGGGCTCATGTCCAGCTGCTGTCACCAGCACCCCCAGGGCCATTTCCAGCTTTCCAGCCACTTTTCCCCCAGACTGGAGCTGCAGCTGGTTGTTGTGACCCAAGGGCAGGACCCAGCACTTCCCCTGGTTGTACCTCACCCCAGTGGCATCATCCCATGGATCCAGCCCATCCGGATGCCTCTGCAGAGCCCTCCTGCCCTCCAACAGAGACACACCCCCATCCTGTGGGAATTTAATTAGATGGGAAAGATAATACCTGGGACCAGGTTCCTGGGATAGAGGGAATAAACCTGAAGCCTTGGGGGACAGGGGGATGCTGATGGAGTCATCCCACCTTAGAGTTATAAGATCATAGCCCTGGTCTGCGTTTGTGATTGGACTTTTGCCCTCAGATATCCCTTTACATTGTGAAGCTCACCACACCTCTGGGTCTTTGGAAAGAGCTTCTCAGACCATGCAGCCTCTGTATGAACAATAAAATCTATCTTGGGCACTCCATCGCACCCATCCCTCCAATCTTCCGTGCCAGACCGGTCCCAGATTGCTGCAAGCTGACTGCAACACCACCAGCCTGGTGCTGTCAGGATCTGAGGTGGCCCTCAATCCCCTCATCCAGACCTTGATCCCCTCATCCAGACTTTTGATGAAGATGCTGAACAGGCTTGGCTCCTGTTCTGATCCCATGGGAACCCTCTGGTGCCCAGCCCAGCTGGATGTCCCTCCATTCCCCACCACTCCCCACCCCTGCCCTCAGTGAGTTCTTCAAACAGAGGACAGGGCCCTGTCCTTGAGCAGCCAGTTCCTCCAGGAGATGCTGTGGGAGAAGGTGTTAAAGGCTTTGTAAAGTCCAGGCAGACACATACACAGGCTTTCCCTTACCCACTGAGCAGGTCACCTTGTCACAGGAGGAGATCTGGTTGGTCAGGCAGGACCTGCCTCTCCTAAACATAGGCTGGCTGGGCCTGACACCCTGGTTGTCCTGTTACTGTTGCTGATGCCACTCAAGGTGATCTGCTCCATGGCCTCCCTGGCACTGAGCTCAGGTGACAGGCCTGTAATTCCCTGGATCCTTTTTCCAGTCCCACTTGTAGACTTGTGTTGTCATAACATTTGCCAACCTCCAGTTAACTGAGACCTTCCTGGTTAACCAGGACTGATGGAAAATGATGGAAAGGTGCTTGGTGAGCTCTTCTACCAGTTCCCCCAGTATCCTTTTGGGGATCCTATCCAGCCCCAGATGATCACTGTACAAACATTCTTTGCAGAAAAAATCAAACAAACCAGCCAAAACCCCATTTTTTTATGTTTTCAAGGATTTTCAGTCATATCTCAGGTGTTGCAGCAGAAAATTACGGGCAGTTGGTAGACTGGAGTCTCAAAATATGGCAGAGGAGAGACTTAACCCTCCAGTCACTTCCATGAAAGTGACTGAAATTCTCTCTTTCAATATTACAGCGGCTATTTCATGAGTGACAAAAAAACCCCAAAAAACCAAAAAACCAACACTTTTCAAGTTTGTCAAAAAGATTAGTTCTTAGGACACTTCCTAAGCCTTCCAGAAACTGAATCAAGACCACAAATAAAAAAACTGTAGAGTTTGCCAGACTCAAAATAACAAAGAGACAGTTTATTGACATCCCATTATGTGGACTTTCTAGATGGGTTTTCTCCTTGGTAATGTCTCTTTCCACTGACACTTTTAATGAAGGTTCATCTGTAAGAGACACTTTTTTTCACCGACTGATGCATCATGTACAAGTCCTTAGCAGAGGTTCAAGAGAGAAGTCCTTGTTTAAATATCAGTCTCAGTGATGCTTGCTCTGATGTCTGTCTTTCTATATCTACTTAATTTTTCCCTCTGCTAAAACCAACTGAAGTAACAAAGAAAGATAAAGAGGCTACTAATTGAACCACCAAGTTCAAAATACAACCTATAAGTATGCTCAAAGATCTTAATCAATCAGAACAAAATAAAATCCTGTTGCCTTCAAAGTGAAGCTCCTCTCTGTTAGTCGTATTACTGAAGTTTCTGTTGAGAAAGGAATCTCTGCATTGTAGCTCCAGCTAAGGCAATGTATTAAGAACAATTTCTGATTATAGAAGATATATTATATGAAGCTGAAATCCCTCTGGATTTCTAGCAAATGTGTTTTCATACATACTAAGAGAGAACATCAATATTACAGTAAACACATATATATATATTTACATAATGATTTTCATTTACTAAGTAAATAATGAAAATTACTCCTTCCATGATCCAAATGCTGTATTTGTATTTCTGTTTAGGGTTCTTCATAGCAATCCATCCTCACAGCCTGCTTTCCTTCTTTTGCTGCATAAATTGTAGGCAACAGTTTCAAACATTGTTATGTATTAGTTGATATTTTTCTGACATTTTTTCTATTTTTACTGCTATAATCAGAAAATCAAACAGATGGAGAAAATATATTTTGAGACACATCAAATTATAATAACCACAACTTTCATGGCTCAGCACAAATTGAATTCACAATAGAAAAGACATCTAATTTCTGTAGGATCTTTCTGAAGCAGTTAGATATTTGGACTTGAAGCAAATCTATCTGTTCACCAGAAAAACATATTGCAGTCTAAAAGAGAGTTGATCTGGGAAAGGCATAATTCAGAAGCACTTTTGCTCCTTATGGTGAGGTTGTATCACTTAAAAGAGTTGTATTGTCCTGATATTTTTGGTCTCTTTTTGCACCAGCTGACATATGTTGATGTTTCTAATATGGCTTTAGTTTCACTGAAAACGTTAAAAAAAGATTCCTGTTAATTGCAGCTCTATATGACAAAAGGCATCCATCACTGAACTCTAAATTCAACACTGCAAGCTCCTGTTTAAAAACCATGAACTCTAAATTTAAGGAAATTGGGAAAACCATCTGAGTTACTTTGTGCACATCTGGGTTGCACTTGCTTAGCTTCTTTTTTTAACTGAAGACATTAAGGACACAGAAACTTCACATTTTTGTTATTTAAAATTCAAGAAGCAATAATCCCAGAAGCTGTGGCTTTAGACAATTATTATCAGGCTCACAATACACTCATGAGAAGTGACAGCACTGAAGCTGTTAGTGGGGTGCTCCAAACACAAAAGGGCTGGGAAGCACAGAGCTTCAAAGGCAGGCAGTGATGAAACAGGGTGTTGCATTTTCAGAGATGTTAAAAAACAAAGCAACAAAACAAATTCTGACCAGCTTTCTTCTATAATGCTTTCTATTACAGAAGATTTTGCTCAATTAAATAACTCATGACTAATAAAATTTAAAATAAATGTTAAAAAACAACAACAGCAACAAAAAGCCAGTAACATTAACAGCACGAATTCAGGGAGGTCTTTAATGATGCTACTTAGTGGGCAAAAAATATTCCAATACCTCTGCAATAGGCAGTTTTGAAATTCTGGTAAAAATTTGCGGCACTCATAAACTGAAAGCCAGAAACACGTATCACATGCAGGAGAAAGGGGTGGCTTTTGAACTGGAGCCAGGCTGAAAAAACATTTCAAAGAGGCAAAAGGAGCCCTTTCCTACTGAGATTAAGAACACAGAAACTAAATCTCAACCCTGATCTCACTGTCAGACCTCATTTAACAAGTAATGAGCAAGTTTTCTATTTCAGTGAAACATTTCCATTCTTTTGCTAGTTTTCATGGCTTTGCTGCCCTTTGTGACTGTGGCCTTTAAAGCTTCATGATAAAAGTTTTGATCAGAAAGTTCTGTGAAACCAGCTCCCTGGCACACAAAGTACTTACTTTTCAAATGAACTGTTAGAAGTAAGTGATTTTAATAAAGCATTTATTAAAGGTTAATTGCTAGCTGATAAAAGTACTTGCTTTGGTCAGTGGGAAGGAAATATGATTGTAGTCAATCTACTCTTATCTAGGAGTTAAGCATGGAATATTACCATGAAGTCCTTTTAATATGTTTATTTTTATTTTTCTTTAATTTAATGAAAGCACTTGGAAATAAAAGGATAATGTTTAATTGTCTCGACAGCCCTCACAACAATGCTCACTGAGATTATATCATTATGACCTTAATGCAGACATAGCACAGAACAGGCCCAGTCAATAACCTCACTAAAGTTGAAAAAAGTCTAAAAAACTACAACCCCTTTATTCTCTCTGATATGTGTAAAAGACCACAATTTGTCAAAAGTAAAATACTATTCCCATATTAATTTTTTCTCCCAGTGCCAGAAGGGACACAAATGTTTACATTTTCATAATGAAATTAATAAGTATGTGTTGGGGTCAGAGAGGCAAGATATATACCTTTATCTGTAATGCCTAACTCTGACACCCAAGAAAGCATTGAGTTTCACATAGCACCATGGAGACAACTGTTAGAGTTAAGTAGAAAAGACTGAAAATGTGTGTGTATTAGAAGGTTTCTTGAGTCACTGAGTGAATAGGTTAAAGTTTAGAGTTTAAGGTAGCTTAGAGAACAGAAGACAAGATAGAAGATTTAGAGTGTTGTCTCTTGTCCTTCTTCTTTCTTCTTCATATTCTTCTCCTAAGGGTTTTTGGGTGGTAGTAAGTGATTAGATAAAGAATGCCGTAGTGCAGCACACAAGTGTTGGGTCATTGGATCACTAAGAAAAATAATTTAGTTGGCATCTGTTAATTGGGTAAATGGACATATAAAAGACCTTGAAGAAGATCTTTGTTAGCCATTTTACCCCTTTTCTATCATAGTGCACATAGCTCCTTGTACCTTGTAATGCTGATAAGAAAAGAATAAACAACTGAGACCAAACAAGAGAAAACTGCCTCCCTCTCACAGTCTTCAGTTCAAAGAGAAAAAGAACCTAACCCAAAAGTGCTTAACGGGACAACTATGAATAATTTATTCTTGTGACTTTGTCACTAGGAAGTATTAATTTCACAGTTCCTATATAATGTGCATCCTGAAATGCCTGTGCAGCTACAAGACAGCTAGAAGACAGATTCTAACTCTCAGAAATAGTGTCAGAGTTTTCTTCTCTTGTTCCCCTAGTACCTTATTTTCTGCAGAAAATGCTTTCTAGTAAATAGGATAAAATTAAAAGAAGAAAAAAAGAAAAGCTGTCCTCAGTATCCCAAAAACTCACATTACTTTGTATTTTTGTCCCCTTCCCTTCTCTTTCTCAGTCTTTCCTTTAATTCAGATGAAAGTAACTTGCTCTTTTATGACTGGCTCAAGCACAGACTCCAAGGTGGGTTGTTACTGCAGCCAGCTGACTCTGTATTCATAGGAAACAACTCTAAATTCTCTTGCATGACGAATTTGCCACTCAAAGACTTGCAATTAGAAATCTTATATGTGTCTTATAAGCTGGAAGGCAACTAAATGATCCTAAACTTCTTCAGTGGAGCTGAGCACTCATTCTTCACCATTTGCAAGTTCTTGAAAGATTCATTCACTGCAGGGAAAGGAGGAAGAATTAGATGAGTGTCCTCCTTGCTGGGAAGATGAAGCAGCGTAAGTAGTTCACCATTCATATAGTTTAATGTTGAATGAAAATCTGGCAAGATTTATGTTCTCTTGCAAAATGTGATTGTTCTAACAAAGCAAATAAGGTTGGAAAAGTGGTGCAAATACCAGTCATCCTACATGGCGCCACAGGATGGCATTCTCTATGTGATTAACCAAAGAGACACAACAGCCACACAGCCAAATATGAGCTCAGACTTGTAACAAGGAATTGTTTTGTGTCAGGGGTTGGGGTCTTGGTGGAAGAAAAGCACTGAAATATTCCTGTAGAAGCCTTCAGCTTGGAGATATTGCACCGAAACTTCTGAGGGATGCAGAGCTCTTCTGAAGAGGATTGTTACTTGCCAAGAGCATGTTTCCTGCTTTTGAAAGAGCTGGTACATCACCAGCTGCCCCAACAGTTCCTTTTAGTTTCTGAAGAAACTAACTATTGTTAGTTGTTCTGAAGAAACTAAGAACTATTGTTCAGATCCTCCAGTAGGATTATCAGTGGGATCTTCACATGTACTTGAAAGGTTTTGTTCTTTTGTTCTACCAATAAAGACGGTAAAATTAGCCCTATAATGGGATTATTTGTAGAGTGTGGATAGCTGAAATCAGTTGGTCCTCCTGGGACTGCTCAATGTTCACACTCAAGACTGAAACTTTAAAAAGTATTGAACCTACATGAACTTGTATTAACATCTTTCTGAAAAGCAAGCCCTGTGAAAGCTTCTTGTTTTTTGGAATTTTTACAACAAGACACTTTAAGTTCTTAGACTCTTCTGAAAGTCTTACCCTTGTGCTAAATAAAGCAAATCATAATGAGATACCTGGAAATTTTAAGAGGGCAAAAAGGAAAAAGAGACAAAGGTCTGTATCACTGTAATTTTCTCTATTACATATAATGGGCACTTATATTACAAGAAGAAAAATTCAACACTCCCCACAAAAAGGTGGGACATACAAGAGAACTCTTCTTGTATTTTGATTAATATTAAATTCCTTCTTCTTTCAAGCAAAGAGGCAGGGGAAAAAAGGGGATCTTTCCAGGGGTCTTACAACCTCCATTTTCATTTATTAAGGTCAACCTTTCACCAGCTAAATAATTTTGTGTATTGCAAACCACAGAAGCCACTGGAAGTGCTGACCAAAACTACTCTTGCTATGATTCACATGTTGAGAAAACAGAGGTCACCCATGGCCACCTGCAAGAGAGAACATTAAGCAGCCAATAACTAAAACCCCAGTGTACATTTCCATCTGCATTCCATTCAACACCCAGTCCTTATCACTTTATTCTGTTTATTGTCACTGTCCCGTACCATCTGATTTTGCCACAAAGCTGCCATTTTGCATCATGTCTTGACATCCTGTTCCTGCAATTAACAGCCAGTGCCAATTATACTCAGCTGCAGGTCATTTTGCTACTGCCCCTTGCAGGGAGCTGGCTAAGACCCCTCTGTCAGTTAGATTTCTCCCACACTCATGCTTTAGCCTATATACAGCTGGGAAAAGAAAAACAAAACCAAAAAGAGTACTTGCTTCTTAGCTGCTAAATGATAACGGATGCATTTCTCAAGAAAAATATTGTATTTCCAAAATACCTCACTTGACTTCCAAATTCTCATCTACCAATCCAAATTTCCTAATTTCCAAATTGTCAAGAACAGGGTCCCTCAATAAAAGCTGGAACAGATATTCTGCCTATTAAAAGTATCACAATGCACAAAATCATAAGGACATATAGCTTTTAATTAGAAAAAAAAATTGAAAGAAATAAAGAAATTGATCTGCATTAAAATTTTCTTCTGAAAGAAATAAAACTGCCAATTCTTTTGAAATAAATTCACTCCCGGCCTCCCATTTAAAAAAACAAACAAAAACCCAACAACAAAAAACAAACACCACAAAACTCTATAATGTATTAATATTTTGACAAGGGTGGATAAATGATGAGGGGGAACAGTTCTTGAAAGCCACAGGGTCTTAAATTTGATGATTCTATAAGTAGGACTTCCTAAGAGTTTCATGATCCTTCTTTCTGGTCATATTAAGATTAATATTAAGATTAATGTGTTCTGTTACACTGTAAGGTTTAAGGTTAGGCCTTTTTCAGTACTAGATCAGGCATGGAGAGTTCAGCCAAAAAGCATGGAGAAATTAAATTTAAAATTAAATAGAAATTCACTTCTTTCACCAATTCTACAAAGAAAAGTTTTCTGAATCATTAGGATTAGCATCTATTCATAAAGCTTGACAATGAAATAATTACTTAAATATTTTCTGCATTATATTATTTAAATCAGTTTAAATACTTCTGCTGAACTCTGATGTCATGACGGGTCTTAAAACCAATCTCTTTTTTAAAAGATTTTAGAGATGATCAAGAGCTAACGGTCATGGAGGATTATTGAATGTAAAAGCCTGAAATGTATACTGCTAATATTCCTTAGCCTGTAGTAATAACTTAAACATGCAAAACAATCCTCAAATTTTGTTAGAAGACCATTTAGTGGTCAGACACCACCACTTTTGAGGGAGGCATACTGTCCTGTCCACAAGTAAAAACATCTAGACAGATTAAATCTGACATCCACAAAACAGATCAGTCTTAACCATGTATTCTATATTCTCGACACCCTAATAAAATAGGAGAACAATTGGTAATCATATTAATCGTAATTGTGAGGCCATATATCTCAGACACCTTTTCCAACTTAAATGATCCTGTGGTTCTGTAAACATGAGTTTCTTTTCTTCTGGTCTCCCCCACTTCCTGTTAATGTGCTCCAGATTTGTTTTCTTCCCAAAGTAAATCTCCTTCTCTCCTCCTCCCTCACTCAAGCCCCTGTGCTCTGCTCTCAACTGACAGATTTGCTGCTGTCTCTTTGGCACAGATAGAAAAAGAATTTTGTTACTGGCACTGCCAGACTCTGCAGCTTTTGGAAATTTTGTTTCCCAGCCCTTGTTTTCCCTTGTGCCCTCTGGGGACTGAAGGTAGGGCAAGAAAAAGCTGTGCTTGGCTTTGGTCACTGAGTGAAGCTGACTTATTCTTTGTGCACCAAGACACAACCTCCTACCCTATATCAAGAGCGACAAAAAAGTGTGCACTTTTAATGATTCATACAAAGAAGAGGTCCAAGGTTTTTCTTAGAAAATTTAGTTGCACTGATCCTGCTGCAAAGATGAAACCACAGTTTTATATAATCCATTCTCATTTAGGAGGCTGGAAGGCACTTGGACTAAAGGCAAGAGGTGAAAGGAGAGATTTGCTTTTGGATTCTTTCTTGGGTTCCAATTCATCAGGTGGTATTCTTAAACAACTTATCAAAACAAAACAAAAAAAAAAAACAACAAACCAAAAAACCAACAACAAATCAAAAACAAAAAACAACAAAAATTCTCACCCAAATAAAAGGGAAAAAAAAATCTTCCAAACCCCAAAATCTAAAAATACTTATCTCACAGACCTCCAAGAATGGAAGGTTGTCCATATTTGCTGCTGTGCCTGAGCTGACACAGAGTTTCCCCAAAGAAAAGAGCCTGCTAGAAGCTCTACTGAGGACTGCTTACTAATATGAATGCACGTGGGGAAACACCTACACCACAATTAGGTTTGTTTTTCATCAACACAGCTGACAGAGGCCACTCCCCAAAATGAGGAGGTAGGCTGCCATGATGCTTGAATCAGAAATTCCCCCCAACAGTGAACTCCAGAGGAAGCACTGCTGTGGACATCTCTTTCCTGCTGCCTGCAGATATCACCAGATGGTTTCAAACAGGCACAGCTCTTCCTCTGCACTATTTCTCCCCCTCTCTCGTCCTACTAGCCAGGTCTGGCATGATCTAAATTATCACGATGATTTCTTTTCCTATCTCTCTTCTCCAGGTGGTATGAAGGACAACTGCAGTCCTAGTCCTGTCAGCAAGAAATGGTTAATATCCCACTTACCAGAAACAGAACTTTTTGGCACAAATTTAAGTACTGTGTGTAAATGTCCCTTACTTCTTGCTTACTATTTGTTCTATTTTGAATTGTTTTTGCACTAATTGAAGGAAGACTTCAAAAGGCAGCTTTTGCCTGCTTTCAAGAAATGAAAGAAAAGAGGTTGGCTTGTGTTTCTTTTGTCTTTGAAATAACAAAAAAACCTGAGAAGAGCAACAAAAAACCCACCCATACGAACCTACCTATCCTACCATGGCTGAACCCTTCTATCACCACATGAAGCAGCTGGAGTCACCTCCCAAAGATGACTGGACTACTTCACTGGGATAGTTTAAGCTGAAGAAGGTTGCTGAACAGGGAATTTAAGATCCCATAAGGCTCACCATATAAGTGCATTGCAGTCCCAAAGCACAGCTGCTGTAGTGTTTTCAGGAGGAAGGAATCTATTGGTGGTTTCAATTGGTAACAGCTTTGCTTAAGATGCTCCTGCAGCACAAGAAGGGCTCCTCTTTTCAGGTTTTTAGCGTAAGTTTTATCTCTGTCTGCAGGCTCCAGTGACCTCATGCCATCAGGGAAATGATAATAGTTCTATGTACATATGTTATCAGTGTAATTAAAATAAATCCTCCTTTTATTCTAGCCATTTATGCTGCATTTAAAAAAGGAAGGAAATATGCAAAGTGTAGGATGAACAGCTCCTCCTGCTTTCCTGCCTCTTCTGAGCCAAGCAAGTATAGTATTTTCTATTTCCTCCTGTGTGCAGACCACTGCCCCATTTTGGATGGAAACATCACCATGACATGGTACTATGACATGGGTCCAGCGGGGGTGTGTTAACCCAGTTCATCAGAAGAGTGTGGAGGCCCACTCCAGATCACGCTGAGAGGAGAATGCAGCCAGCCAGCTCTGAAAAGAAAGTTATTAGGCCCCTGGATCAACTCAATAATTGGCATGCATTGCAACCTCGAGCAATTTTTGTTTTTCTTTTTTCAAATATAGAGAGAAATCCTGGTCCCACAATTTTTACCTGACAAAGGTCTTTCCTAAGCAGGAAATAAATTAGTGTTTTTGAAAAACCCTGGTGGTCATGTGACTTCTCATTATTATAATTATTTGCCGTGCTACAGACACTTGGGACTCCTTCCACCAGCAATTGGAAAGCCAGTATTCCCTAGATATGAGCCATTCAGCCAAGACTTCAACAACACAACACCTCGCTTCTCCATTTTTGGAGGTATTTATGCCCTGAAAGGTATAAAGAGATTTTTAGAAGTTGCAGGGAATGTGTATTCAAATCTAAGACTGAAAGATAGAAGCCCAATTTAAAAATAAATAATAAAATAATCAAACCACAGTGCACAGACAGTCCATAGATGCCACTATGTTCTGAAGCATAGTTCAGAGTAATTATAGAACCTAATTGCTCTGCAAAGCAAAAGTCCTCTGTGCAGCACTACAGGGGGAAGAAAATTAGAGGTGAAAGCTCATTTCTTTAAAAGTCAGGCCTAAATGGCATCTGTTACAAGCTCTTAGCCACACATTTGTATTACAACCTGCCCAACTGAGCAGCTTAAGCTACCCAGCAGGATATAGTTCTGCTTTCCCATCAGCTGAAGAAAGCTCTCCTTCCCCCTGCACACAAGTAGGAATTAGTCTTTACTAAAGTCACAACGTATTTGTCAGTGTTTACTAAGATATTTCTTAAGGTTTCAGTAAAAAATCCTGCCCTCTAGATGAAGCAGGGAGTATGCCCACACATCACTTTTAAGAGATCTGCTCCTGGTAGTGGAACACAAACCTCTCCATCCCTGCAATTAATGTGTGGGAGATGCTGGTCTAGGACACATTAAAATTTAATTAACCTGAATTTTCATTCCACTCTCTTCTAGGTGGTCAAATTTACCAAGACACGCTTCCAGTTGAAGGCAACCCAGGTATTGACACGGGACAGGTGCTGTTTTTCAAAGGTATTTGTTTGCTGCTACTGCTGTTTGTGTTCCCATAAATTCATGTGTAGAAAACAGCATTAAGTATTCTCCAATATACTCCTAAATACTCTCCAAATACTCCTAAAGGAGTGTTTGCTCTTCTCATTTCATGCCTACTCATGCAGAGGACCTCCTGCAATGCTGTTATTTCACTAGTCAGATGTAAGTAAACAGCAGAGAGAAGTCGTCATGCCAAAATGAAAGATAACCTTTTCTAAAAGTGTATAAGAACAAACAGGGTGAACTCAGGGGGCTGGAAGGTCTGCTTCAGAGGATGGCAGATCTTCAGATCATACCAACTTCTGTGTATGACAGTGATGGATGGTGCTTGTTGCAGTCAACAGATTCATTACACTTCAGGTAATCTCCCTTCCTGCACACTGGTGTTTTTTAACTCCTCTGGGAAACACCTGTCAAATTGTGCTGACAGATACAGAGTCAAAAGCCCAAAGGGGATAGGATTTACCATACTTGTTCAGCATATAAACAGCTCCTTATTTTCAAGGATGCATTGCAGTTGAGCTTATCTTATTTATTAGGGTTGTAATAAAGTCTCTCCAGAAAGTTGATTTAGTACTGTGTTCACTTATTTCTTAACTAAGCTAAAATATTTATTTTCTCAGGATAGAGGATTGTCAAGTGACCTCAGCAATAACCTGGGACTGCAAACCTGAATTCAGACCCCAAGCCATAAAGACCTCAACTAAACTGCTGGGCCTGAGTTCACCATTTATGAGAATGGAGTTTTCTACCTGCACAGGAGATGTCTGGTGACAAACATTAAGAACTGCAACTCACTCATGTGTTAGAATATTAGAGATATATAAATGCTGCTATGTCTCTAACTGCATTAAAACAGGTTCTGGACACACCTCAGCTTTTGGGATGTCCTGAGCAGACTTTGAAAATGAGAAAGATGTTCAACATGTCTTGGTGCTGAATACCTAATTCAAGGCATTCAATGTTTTCAACACAGTCATTTTAACCTGGGATCAATTTTTTGGTGCTGAAAAATGTTCTGACTGTAAGATAATTTCACTAATGTTATCAAAGCACATGAATGTCCAAATTCCACTAACACTGGAGAGTCCTAATTTCAAAACATTTCAGGTCTTTCATAAAGTTTTTCTCAACATAAAAGCATCACAACATAGCTGCGGATGCTAAATGCAAAAAGCAAGCAGGGAACAGAGCCTTTGTGAAACTAAGTCACACAGGCCTCTCCCTCTAGCCTGAGAAAGCATAAGAAAGAATCCAAACAGTCCTTCATAAAGGACAACAATCTGCAGGTGTTGTTTAGGAAACAGTCAAGGGGTTGTGTTCCACTTAACCAATGATGGTGGATGTGTTGCTTTAATGACCAGTGGGAGTTTTACCTCTCAGACCTTCTTGAACATGTGTATAAAAGAAGATCAAGAATAATAAACTTTGCTCTCTTGGACAACACAGCTAAGAGAGTCAGTGTCGTGCTTATCACCATGCCTAATACAGTGTGACACCCTCCTACTCCTATTCTTAATATAGTGCAACACATAGCAAGAAAAAACTCCCTTGATCTTTTGTACCACTGGAATTGGAGGTGACCTCCAGTCAAAACCTGAGCGGTTAGCTCAGGACTGATTCCTCTGACATGTTTCACTTTTTCTCATGCACTGGACACAAAGCTTAGAGACTTAACCTGGTTGAGAAATCCGCTCAATTAGACCTTGTGATTAGGTGAATTAGGTAAACTTGAGTTTCTTTTGAGCCCTCTAACCTGGAAGTAGTTTGGAACAGTGGCTGCTTTGTACTTTGTTCTTCTTTGAACAAGAGAAGGCTCCAAGCTCCTGTGAAATTCCACTGCTGTCTGTCTTCCAGAGTAAAGGTATCTTAGGATACCTGAGTCTCAACCAAATGTCTTATTCTTATGTCATTTTTTGATTGCAGCTCCTCACAACTTTAAAATTTTAATTATGTAAATGTTATCAGGATTTTCACTCATATTAATAATCCACAAAAAAGACAAGACTCAAAATTATACTGGTTGAGCACAAACATGTGCAGAAGATTATGCCATCTAGCCTGAGGAATAGTTGTGGGAAGGTCTCAGTGGGATTTCTTAGGTTTGTGTTTGATAGGCTTTTTCCCTCATTTAAATTTATATTATCTGACATATGCCCTGGCCCATTACTTTACTCTCTAGAGACTACTCTGGTACAGAACTTTGACCTTACAGGAAATTAATTTACTTCAGCTATTGCAAAAGTTAAAAGAACGGAAGCCGTGGAATCTTTTTATATTCATCTTTTAATATTAATCCTTTTATATTCAAGACATTTTGACTTGAACTCTGACTACACCAAGTATCAATACAAATCCAAGGAGACAGGCCTGCATTTACATTTTTTGTGTGTTGGTCATACATTCTGTTCTCTGGAGGGAGCTTCCTGGCAGAGATGACAGTGAAGTGGGAATTGTGAGGGTAGTTTCAGGCACCAGCCTTCTGGCAAGAAGTAGAGGGAAACTGAGCTAAACAAACATATCTTTGGTACTCTGTCGTGTAATCCTTTCCACCTGTGAATAATGAATCACACAGCTAAACTCCCCATACTTAAAACAATAGGGGAAACCTAAAATGACAAGAAAATAAACATCTACAGTAAGTAATTACTGTTTTATTTGGTTTGCAGTAAATCTTTCCCAAGTTTCCCTCAGACTTCCCTGAGGACCATGAAAGGGCTGTTGGTAGTTTTCATTACCTGTAAGTGCATGTCATCCATTGTCACAATTTACTGTGTTCCAGGGCTCTGCAGTACATCCTACAAAGGCAAAACTCATCCAAGCTGAAAATCCGCTCCTCTTGGCCACTCTCCCCTCCCCAGGCACAGACAGATCTCAGCTGCAGCAAGTTTTTTATCCCATGTTATGTCTGCACTATAGGAAGAGTACATACAGCAACTAGAACATGCACAACTTTTTTAAAAAATCTTTTCAGAAATTAATACACCCGTTATATAAAGCTGCTGATTAGAATGAGGCCACCCATGCCACATGCAGACCTGTGGAGCCAGTTTCATATATTAAGGATGCGTGAAAAGAATGCAAGTAAAATTGATGTAGAATTTAATTATGTTTGGTTCATGAGCCCCTTTTCATCCATGAGATGTTAACAGATACCCCTTCTCCTTCTCGGTTATTCCCTCCTCTTTTAAGTATCCGACAGTGGCTGGCATAGATACTGTCTTTGTATACAACACATAGAGCAAACATAAAACAGCATCACTAATATAAAATCCAATTTCCTCCAAAAAACCACAGTGAAACAAGTTAATTCCTTTGAAGTAGCTCCATTAGTGTTTCCATTGGAAAGTAGTATCAGTCATTTGTGGCCTTTTTTAAAACCTACTATCTATGTGTAAAGCTTTAATCAAAGTACTTGTCAGTTACACTTATTCTGTGGACAATTTTAATTGTAAAAGTGCACTTGCAAACTTGATGGAATGCATGAAATAGAAGCCTCTCTGAGTCCCTCAGAGACAGAAAGGAATACAGGGGTTGAATTCGAGACTTTAGAGAAACTGAAATATATTAAGCCACACAGACATGAAGTTGGAGTGTAAGTTTTAATTTTAAGTAAGTAGAAATGTATCTTAAGCGCCTTAAGAGACTGTGTTAGCTAGTAAAAAGCCCTAAAACCTAGTTTAAAATTCAGTAGTGTTATTTTTTACAAAATTAACTTAGCTCGAGACATAATGAAAACATAGCAGAACATTGATTTCTAGATAGAATTGTTTGTGTAAGCAGATAAAACTATATGCATAAATTTGGGTAAGAACTGTCACTACTTTCGCACATTAGGATTAAGCTCGGATTGGTATAAGAAGAATGTTTTAGAAATTTCTAGCTGATTGGATGACTTATGAATAAAATCCCCCTGTATTGGGGTGAAAGTGAGAAGGAAAGGAAAAAGAAGAAGGAAAAGAAGAAAAGAAAAAAGGTGTGGGAGCTGCTGCTCCTGCTTCTGCTCAGAACATCTGGACTCTATGCCAGAAAGTTTTTAGCACAGACTTCAATACTCTGAGGTCTTTGCCTTTGACACTGATGTTTTCATGCAATAAACAACTTTACAACAACCAACAACTGCTCTTGTCTTTTTGAAGACCCAAGACCTGCACAAAGCTCAAGAGTGAACCAAATTGCCTCAGTGGCTCCCTAGGATGAACCTACTGGTGCTGCATAGCTCTGGAAAGCCATGAAATAGGAGCTAATATTGTAAGCTTGAAGCAACTAAATGTTTTTCTGCCTAAAATAAGTGGACCAATCCTCACAGTCATGCTACCTGAAGTTGAGGAAAACTTAAAGTTATTTAAATATCTTCTATGAGATTGTCCCAGACTTAATCCTGACAGAAGAGAACTCCACTAAGGAAAGAATAAAAATTCCATGTTTCCAAGTAGATGCAAATAGTAATGTACAAGACGGGTCCCATTGGATCTTTTGGGGATTTATTAGCTGTTTGTCGAGGCTATCTGTTCCCTCACATACAAATTATTCAAAATTAACTCAAGTCTATAAAATTAGTTATGCATCCTTCTTTGTGGTTTATTTTTCATAATTAAAGGACAAATATTTGAACATTTCTTTGCCCAAGGCCTCTTAAAACAGATATTTCAGAAAAACAACTAAGCCACATAATTTTGCTTCATTTATATGATGATGAATATACAGCTAATTTCTCTGTTCTGAAGGGAGGCCTGAATTTGTTATTCATTATGAATAATATGTAAAGAAAATAATATTTTCATAAGACTAGCATTTTGGAGGATTTTTTTTTAAATTGCCCACCTGAAAACTGATTCTGAATACTTTATTTGGTAAAGTGTGACAATTACTGGAGAATCTTGATGGAGCATAAAAAACACATTTTAAGTATGTTATAAATTTGTATTGTGATATTGGCTTTCGCAGATGAATATTATATGTTAAATACTTTTTAGCTATGTATGTACTTTTTTCTTGCTAACAAGTCTTAAGCTTAAAAGAATTTCCTAGGTACAAGGCAAGGAAACCCCAGAGGGCAAGGACAGTGGGGCCCAAGCTCTTATCAAGAGAACAATAGAGGCCAAACTGTTATCAGCGTAAGATATGAAACCCATCTGTCCTCAGGGGAAGGATGACGGCCCCCGACTGTTATCTGCCCTGACCATTTGCAAAAAGAAAGGAAACCAAACTCCAGAAAAATGCTGACCAGCAAGAATAATGATGACCAGCAAAAAATATATGCTGACCAGCAGAAAATAAAACTGTGAAGAGCATGATCCAAGAAGGCAGAACCAGGGAGGGGACATGCTTGAATATGCATTAACCCCTCACAGCAAGGAGGGGATAAAAAGGGGATCCCTGGGATACCAGGTGTGCTCTTGGCAGCGCGCCAAGGCACACGGCCGTTTTAACCCTTTGCTTTATTTCTTTTGTCTCCTAATTGTCTTTTATTTATATTAAATTCTTTTTATAATTTATTAAGTGAATCTCATTTTTAAGAAGTATTAAAAAAGTAAAGGACCTGATTTTTGCCTAACAGAGATTAACTTACAAACTATCTTGGAAACTTTTTGTGGGTGAAATCTATCCCATTGCTTACTGAAAAACCTCTCCTAGAGAGTTTCAGGATATGAAATTACAAAACTATTTTGTGTGAACATAATTGGTTTTAAGAGTACAAGACCAGTGGAGCAACTGTCAACCCTGACAGTACATGTATAATAGAGATATATCTTCCCTTTTCCTCCATACTGCCTTGACTTCTTAAATGGTGCTTACTCAAGAGATGCAGAAGCACCTTTGTTGTGTCAGCCTTGGCTAATGGCCACACTACCCATGCTCAGTGGGACATGGGCACAAAATGCAAACTAAAACCTGATTATAAAGCTCATGCACCATGGTAAGAACAGGAAGATTGTTGACCTGTTACTATTATGACCACAGCTGAGTCAGATTGATAAGCATTATTTTAATTGATTGCCAAAAAGTACAGATCTGAGCAGTGAAAAGCAAACACTAAACCACCTCTCCTTCTCCCTCTCCCAGGTTCAGCTTCCATCCTTCCCTCCAGAGTTCGCTCCCCTCTGAGAGGGGCACAGGGCAATCCTTTGTTAAAGTTGTGATTTTCTGCTGCCCTCTCCAGCCTAGATAGTGCTAGTGCATTCAACAGCTCTGTATTTCTGATCTTGATTGCTGCCATTATCACAACCTTTTTTGTTAAAATATATATCCCTTTTGAGGTGGGAGAGACTGGAGTAACTCAAAGTATCCAAGATCAAGGCATGTAGTACATGAAACAGCAGCATTATTTTATTCTCTCTCTCCTCATAACTTCTAATTAATTCACTTTTTTTTGTTGCTTTCTGAGGGCAGTCATTTGTGCCAGCAGCTGTTGCACATCCAAGGTTTCATTCTTCAGTAGTAACAAACCCTCCCTCTACAGGTAGGTCAGGATTGGTCTTTTCACACTCGCATTGTTGTACTTCAACAACATTGAATTCTGTTTAAAATGTTTTTTCCTGTAACTGCTTTGTGCAGCTCTTTGCTGATGGTCTGTCATGTCAGCAAAGCTGTGCAAGGCCTCCATCACCACGTTGGTGAGAAGAGATTTCAGTTCCTGTATTTTCCATGGCACAGTCAATCTGCAGAGTCAGAGACAGTTTTTATTAACACTTCTTATTATCCTGTTGCCTTTGCATCTGAGTTTTTAGTGCATTTGTGTATACATTAAAACTCTCCTCTAGACCAAAGAATGTCATGGAAATCACAAGCTACTATATGAGCCTTCACACTTTGTTTTGGGGCAAATCTAGTGTAAATAAATAAATAAATAAATATTGCTGTCTGCAGTTTAAAGGTGGTAAAATCAGAGCAGCAGATGTAATTCCTTTTAGAAATATCACATCTTTCTGTGTGGAGCAAGCAAGCATGGTATGCAGTAACACTTCACAAAAATGCCACTGACTGACACCACCACTTCTACCCCTGTGTGTGAGCATCATGAATATCTCACACCACCTTCCAGTTTATCATTACACTTCTGTCACTAACACACACACAAAATAAGTATTCTGTATTCATACAAAGAGAAAACAAATCCAGAGTGAATCATATTGCCTTTTCTGAGTTACCTAATCCCCAGGAAAACCTGTTTTCCTCAGAAAGCAGCCTTAGACTGACAGAAATATATATCAGTCTTACAGAATATTTCACAAATTGTCTCTTCACAATACCCAGTTTTCATCTGAGGAAAATTTTCAATCTATTAAAGGCTTATTGACTTTGTGTGAAACATAACTGAAAATAGCTAGAGAGCAATTGCTCTCCTCAAGGTCTTGACGTGATGGCCTCTGACTTTGGATATCATGTCAGACATCAAATGAGCAAAAAATCCACAGAAGTTAAAACCTATTTTAAAGAAGTTAAAACCTCCCCGTCGTTTTCATTACTAAGAAACTTAGAATTGTTACTACTTCATTAGGACACTGATGATCTACTGAATGAGTGAAAGCAAAGGGATAGAGAGAGAAGCCAACAAAGAAAACTTTTATGAAATAATTCCATACACTGGCAGAAATCTTAAAGTTTGCACTCCAGCTCAAACAATTCAGTTTTGGATAATGAAAAGTCTGACTGTTTTACTTAGTAATAGTTAGGGATGATCTGGTGTAAGAATATTTGTGTCTTTCTCAATTAGTATTTTTGCTTTGAGTACTCCGCCTGGCAGCTTTAATGCTGCATGTCTTATGAAAGAACAGATGACCCACACTTTGATCCAGGTAATAACAAGACAGTTTCTATTTAAGGGATGGATATCCCTAATTACTTTCTGCAAGATCCCATACCTAACCACAGTGAATGGAGAGGGAGGAAGAAGAAACCTCAAGGATAGCAGCTTTTCATACTCTTTTAATGAAATTTTGGCTCATTACCAAAAACCATTAGAAAAGCATTATTTTTTGTAAAGTCAGAGTTCTAGCATAGCATGTTTTGAGCTGTTAATGCAAAGTAAATCTGATTTACCCCATTTCCTATTACATGAACCAGTACAGATACCCAGAGAGAGAAGCACAGCTGGAAATCTATGATCCCACTTCAAAATTCCCTTTAATATCCCACTTCAGGACAGTACCTGCTCACTGATCCAAAGAACCTGGATAGTTACAGTTTGGTAGCCTTATGTGTGAGGCAAAGATGAAGAGAAATAAAAGCTGTAGAAGGTGAAACCACTCTCCCAGCTCTTTCTGTATGTGCAGGCTACAGGCTCTCCTTCTTAAATTATTCTTAAAATAAAATATTGCATTTAATACTGTTCAGTTAAAAATAGAAGAGAATGATATCTGAGAAAATGGGACTCACTTCCCTTTGCTTGATTATTGCAACTGATTATTTTACACTGCAAAGTACTATTCAAATGGGAAATCCTAAACTGTATTCTGGTATTTTAACAAAGTTCATCCCCTTGAAGCGATGTTGCAACTCCTGCTCAAGCTATAGCTGACCTAGACCTTCTCTGGCTTGAACTGTTAGCCAAATCATCAGATAAGCCCTGATCTGGATCAATTGCAAACTGTTATGAACACAAGAAGAAGGAATGGAAAGCCAGCTGAAGCAGAAAGAGAATTCTGCCACCTGACCTTTGAAAAATTAATTCCTATTGATCCCCTGACAAGTGGGAAAAGAAAAAAGGGCTTAGGTGAGGGACATCTTTGAGAAGGAAAATGGAGTAATTCCGGCTGGGAAGTGTCTTGTATCCACAGAAGAAAAAAAGGAAAATAATGAAATATACATCTAAAGGCATTAAGGTCATACTGTTGCCATTTGGTTCAATAAACTGTATTAGTTAGCATTAGTTGACATTAGTAGTAGTTATGCTAAGGCTTGGTAGGCCACATGTAACCTGCAGATGAACTATACGGCAGATATTGCAATGTAAGCAGTGTAACTAGGAGATAATCTAGGAATGTACCTTTTGGCAAAAACTTAAATGTCAGAGAGATAATCGTACCAGGTAGAGAAAGAGAAGTAAGAAATTATGATGATGAAGAAATCGTGTAGAAAACATATAAAAACCCTGTGATTTTTCTGTGAAACGGGGCTCTGTCTTTGGACGCTAGTCCACAGGCTCCCAGACCCTCAATAAAGCACCGCATAAACGACTTCGGTTGTTTGTGTTTTCTTCGGATCGGGCAACAGTTTTCTGGCGACCGCGGCAGGACTCCGAAGGTGCCTGGGGCGGTTCGCGTTCTGATCCACTCCACGCCGGCACCGAGTGATTCTCGGGGAGTCATCGGTTCGTGCCCGACCCCCGCACCTGACGGACGACTGCAAAAGGTAAGCCCGAAGGTGCTTTATTTTTTTCTGGTTTGGGTGCCTGCTCATAAGACGAGGCGGCGATCCTCGCAGGGTTGGGCTAAGACGTCTGGTTGGTCTGGGAAGCCTAGGCGCCGGCTGTCAGACGCGGCGAAAGCTGCGCAGGTCCGGCACTTGCCCCTCGCGGCGTCGAGAAGTGGCAAGTTGGATTGGTCTGGTATTT
>NW_005087879.1:3563-13673 GCF_000331425.1 Pseudopodoces humilis | reverse complement strand
TGGAGCTCTGCCACCCTTCCCAGCCAGGAAACAAAGAGAACCAAGAGAGCTCTGGTTTTACACTTTAAGGTAGGGTTCACAAGTTGATCCCACTTTTCAATGGCCTAAACTGCTGTCAATTCTCAGCAATGACCGATAACTGGTCAGGAGAAAAGACGCCAGGCAGATCCCAGCAACTTAAACTTTCTTAAAGGTAAAGTAACTCCATGACAGGTATTTATCTGGTATTTAGTCCTTTTTGTTTGTTGTATGTAGTTTGCTTAATTCTGGATTGCGGTTTTGTACATTGCTGTTTATTGGATTAATATAATCGTTAGTTGAATTTGTTGCTGCTAAACATAAAACTACCTCAGTATTGAAGTGATTGTTGTGTGAGTGCGTGGTATGATTGATTTTGTTGGATTGTTAATATTGATTGTGGTTTTATTGTTTTATATATTGCTGCATATTGGTTGTTGCTATTGGTTACCGAGTTTTTGGTACGGCTGTGAGTAAGGTTTAAAATGCCATTTAAGACACTTAAGTTTATGGTTCAGTCTAATAAAGGTATCCCAGAAAATACCCCGCTGGGATGTTTACTGAAGAGGTGGAAAAGTGAAAGGTTTTTCCAGGAGATGAGTAAGGATAAAATGATTGACTATTGTAATCATTGGTGGCCCGAATATAAGCGAGAAGGGCCGTCATGGCCAGAGAATGGTACTGTGGATTTTGACACCATAAATTCGTTAATGCGCTATCTGGAGGAAAATGAAAAATGGGATGAAATACAGTATTTAGACTTGTTTCATTTACTGCGCCGTAAAAAGGAATGGCAGACTGAGTGTGGAATAATGGTATTGGAGATGAAAGAATCTAAGTGCGGGGGTTGTAGAGAAGGATCTAAATGTGTTCAGTGCTTAGCCTTAACCTCTCGACCAGAGGAGGATTTGTCTTTAATGGTGTCACCCGGTGCGCTCCCTGCTTCACCCACCCCTCCTGCTGTCTCAACCCCTCCTGCGGTCTCAACCCCTCCTGCTGTCTCACCTCTTCCCTCTGTCTCACCCCATTCCTCTTTGTATCCACCGTTACCAGAAACCAGCACTGAGGATGAGGATGAGGATGAGGATGAAGAGGTGGCAAATTTAACGGTAGTACCGGAGAATGTTAAGAAAGTTGTTATCCGACCTAAAACCCCTTCCCCTGTTTCTCCCCAGAATCGGCGAAATACTCCGCTCGCGGCACGAACTAGACAGGGACGTAAAAATTACGGGGAATCCCAGCTTATTGCCCCTTTAAGGGAAGCTATGGGACCCCAAGGAGAGAAAGTGCTTGTGAAAGTGCCTTTCTCCCCAGGAGATCTGGTGATTTGGAAGCAGTCAGCAGGCTGTTACCGTGAGAATCCGGAGAGGGTGGCCCGGGTGGTCAAAATGATAATTAAAACCCAGAATCCAGATTGGAATGACATGCAGGTTTTGCTAGATACTTTGATGGATTCCACCGAAAAGGAGATGGTGTTACGGGCAATGAAAGAGCGTGCTCGAGAGGTGATTAGGCTGCGTTGTACAGTAGAAACAGTAAATGACTTAGTTCCGAGCGATGATCCGGGGTGGGATCCAAACAGGGTCGGAGGAATGGAATCTATCAAGGTGTACCAGGAGTTGTTAGTAGAAGGAATCAGGACTGGGATGCCTAAGACGCTAAATTGGTCAAAGCTGTATTCTGTCAGGCAGGATAAGAATGAATCTCCCTCGGCGTTTTTAGAAAGACTTAAAGAAACTGCTAGACGCTTCACTGATTTGGAGATCGACAGTGAAGCAGGAAAATTGCAGCTTGCTTTAATCTTTTTGGGTCAGACACAGGAAGATATCCGGAAAAAACTGCAGAAATTAGAAGGACAAGATACTCGGGATCTGGATAAAATGCTAGAAGTGGCTTGGAAAGTTTATAATAACAGGGAAAAAGAAACGGCCAAGAAACAGCAGGCGAACATACTTGCTATAATGCAGCAAGCCAGTGAAAGGGGGGGAGGCAGAGGTGGTTTTGGGCGCGGTCGTGGTTCTGGACGTGGCAGGGCAGGATTCCAGAATGTTAAATTTGGAGGACGGGGGATGGCCCCTCCTAGTCCCCAGCAAGGAGAGATTGCTCCCAATCAATGCGCGTTCTGTCGTCAGATAGGACACTGGAAGAATGAGTGCCCAGTGAAAGCTGGATTGGGAGGAATGCCAGTGAATGGACCAACAGGTTACCCCGTGAATCCAGTAGGTGGCGCCCAAGCATTTGTATTGGGAAATTATCAGAATCAAAGCTGACTAGAACAGGACTTGAGGGTCAGGATTGATATTGATGGGAAAGAACAAGAGTTTATCGTGGATACGGGGGCAACGCATTCAGTTTTAAACAAAAGGTTAGGACCTATCAGCGATACTACCATACAGGTAGTGGGGGCAACAAGACAATTAGAAGAAAGACCCTTTTTACAACCATTAAATTTGAGATTTGGAGGAAAAGAATTAGATCATCAGTTTTTGTACATGCCTAATTGCCCCAAGCCATTGCTTGGCAGAGATTTGTTGTCATCATTAAATGTCAGAATCATATTCGAGAATGGGAGGGTGAAATTAGAGGTTCCGGGAGAAGAAATTGCTAAATTGTTTGTAATAAAAGAAATTGATCCCTCTCCTATTCCTATTGAAGTAGATCAAGCTGTAGTACCTTGGGTATGGGAGACTGGGAATCCAGGAAAATCAAAAGCTGCTCAGCCGGTGGTAGTAGAATTAAAAGAAGGAGCTCAGCCAGTGAGAATAAAACAATACCCAATCAAGTTAGAAGCTAAACAGGGTGTCGCTCCTTTGATAACTCAGTTTTTAGCACAAGGAATTTTGCAGGAATGTGAATCAGACTTTAACACTCCTATTTTTCCAGTTAGAAAACCCAATGGTAAGTATCGGCTAGTGCAGGATTTGAGGGCAATTAATAACATTACTAAAGACATTCACCCAGTGGTTGCCAATCCGTATACTTTATTAACATCTGTGTCAGAAAAATTTAAATGGTTCTCTGTTATTGATTTGAAAGATGCTTTCTTCTGCATCCCTCTGGCATTGGAAAGCAGGAAATATTTTGCCTTTGAATGGGAGAGTCCTGATACTGGAAGAAAGAGACAGCTCACCTGGTCTCGACTGCCGCAAGGATTCAAAAACAGCCCTACAATATTTGGAAATCAACTGGCAAAGGAATTGGAAGAATGGAAGACTGCTGAGGTAAGAGAGTTACCTTCCTCTTATGTCATTCTCCAGTACGTGGATGATATCTTTTTAGCGACAGCAGAAAAAGGAATGTGTCTGAAATTGACTATTGCTCTGTTGAATATGCTGGGCCAAGCTGGCTACCGAGTGTCAAAAGAAAAAGCACAGCTGATAAAAGAAAGTGTAATATATTTGGGATGTGAAATCACCCAAGGCCAGAGACGGTTGGGAGTCAATCGAGTGGAAGCTATTTGTGCTATTCCCCTTCCCAGGAACCATCAAGAACTAAGGTCCTTTCTAGGAATGGTAGGGTGGTGCAGGCTGTGGATTCTGAATTTTGGACTTCTAGCTAAACCATTATATGAAGCTTTGAAAGAACCGCAGTTGAGCTGGAATCGACAGAGGAAAAAGGCCTTTGAAGACTTGAAACAGGCATTGAAAGAAGCTCCGGCATTAGGCCTTCCAGATTTAAACAAGGACTTTCAGTTGTATGTGAATGAGAGACAGAAATTGGCACTGGGAGTGCTAGCTCAGAGACTTGGTTCCTGGAAACGCCCGGTAGGGTATTTCTCGAAGCAACTAGATACAGTAAGTGCTGGTTGGCCGTCATGCTTGCGGGCAGTTACGGCCACAGTGATCCTCATCCAGGAAGCCAGGAAATTGACTTTGGGAAGGAAAATAGAGGTATTTGTGCCTCACATGGTACTGGCAGTCTTGGAACAAAAGGGGGGTCACTGGCTTTCATCCAGCAGAATGCTGCAATACCAAGCAATTCTGAGAGAACAGGATGATGTAGATCTAAAAATGACTAATCATGTTAACCCAGCAGAATTTCTCCGCAGTGAGCAGGAAGAAGGAGAATTAGCACATGACTGCATGGAGGTGATTGAACAAGTGTATGCCAGCCGAATGGATTTGAAAGATGTTCCAATGGAAGATCCGGATTGGGAACTGTTCACCGACGGGTCCAGCTTTGTAGAAAACGGTACCAGGTATGCGGGATATGCAGTGGTAACAGTTACCACTGTAGTGGAAGCAAAGGCCTTGGCTCCTGGAACGTCAGCTCAGCGAGCTGAGATCATTGGACTCACTAGAGCCCTAATGTTAAGTTCCGGAAAGAAAGTGAATATATGGACTGATTCTAAATATGCTTTTGGGGTTGTGCACATTCATGGCGCCTTGTGGAAAGAACGAGGGTTATTGAACTCCCAAGGAACTACTATCAAATATAGAACTGAAATTCTAGCCTTGCTAGATGCAGTACACCAACCTGAAAAGGTTGCAATAATGCATGTGAGAGGTCACCAGAAGGAGGAAGGAAAAATATATCGAGGAAACAAATTAGCTGATGTCACAGCACGAGAAGCGGCCAGAGAAGTGTGGACCCAAATGGCCCTGATACCCACTAAGGTGAGTCCTGTAACTCCACATTTAATTCAGGAACCGAAGTATTCCCCGGATGATGAAAAACTAGCATCGCTGCTGAAAGCGCAAAAGAATGCAACTGGATGGTATGTAACAATCATGGGACAAGTTGTAGTTCCCACCCGAATTATGAAAGCCATCTTAGAGACGGAACATAATAAATGCCATTGGGGAGCAGAGGCATTGGTAACATTTCTAAAAAGAGAAGTAATTTCTAACCAGATGTTAACATTGGCAAAACGGGTGAATGCCATGTGTTCAACTTGTTTGAAGAATAACCCAATAGTTAAGAAACAGATTCAGTTAGGGAAATTACAAGTGGGACCAGAACCAGGAGATTACTGGCAAGTAGATTTTTCAGAATTACCGAAAGCACAGAACTTTAAGTATCTTTTAGTGTATGTATGCACTTTTTCAGGATGGCCTGAGGCCTTTCCTTGTCGCACCAATCAGGCAAAGGAAGTGGTCAAAACACTGTTGAAGGAAATCATTCCAAGATTTGGGGTACCGTTAGGACTGTCATCAGATAGAGGCCCACACTTTACAGCAGGAATAGTACAAGAGGTGGCCAGGATGTTAGACATATCTTGGGACTTACACACCCCTTGGCGACCTCAATCGAGTGGTCAGGTGGAGCGGATGAATCAAACAATTAAGGGACAAATTAAGAAAATTTGCCAAGAGGCAAAGATACAGTGGCCACAGGCACTGCCATTGGCATTGCTCAGAATCAGAATCAAACCCAGGGAGCGAGTGGGAGTTAGTCCATACGAAATTCTATATGGAAAACCATACCATGCTAATGTGTTGAAAGGAGACTTGCACGTGCAGGGTGATCAGACAATATTTGGTTACATCATGTCACTAAACAAAACTCTTAATGCTTTAAGGGGAGCCTTGCAGTGGAACCGACCTATGCCACTGGAGAATCCGGTGCATGACATTCAACCAGGAGACCAAGTGTACGTGAAGAATTGGTCCACCCACCCCTTGAAAGAGACATGGGACGGGCCCCGTCAAGTGATCCTGACAACTTACACTGCAGTAAAGGTCGAAGGAACCGACTCATGGATCCATTACACCCGAGTCAAGAAAGTCCCTGTACAATGGGAGACTCAGCTAGTCTCTCCAACACAGATGATCTTTCGCAGAAAGTAGCCTTTTTGATTATATTGTTACTGGTAATGACGAAACCAATTCTTGTTAACGGTTCTATTGTAGTTGCAGTTACCAAACCAGTGAAAAGGATGGATGGGAACCTGACCTATGACCAGAAAACTGAAGTCCAGAATGTGCAAGCAACCTGGAAGAAAGGTGCTGATTGTCCAGAAGCAAATATTGTCACAGTTTGGGGTAAGGATGCACAAAAGAAGCATAGAGAACTGAGAGATACAGAAGTAGCTGCACATCAAAGTCACGAACAAGAGAATTTAGTAGTAGGATTGATTAGAGATTTTGGAAAAGTCCAAAATGTGTCTCGAATTACGGCATGCTTGCCCCTCCCACAAGCAGCAGGAGAACCAATTCCGTGGGGAATAATTCCCATTCCATTACTACCTGAAACGGCAGACAACACATCTATGGTATGTCAAAAGACTGTCCAAAAGGTAGTTGTCCGACCTGAAGAAGATTGCATGAAACTGCCCAACAGCCAATTTACCCGTATAAGAGGGTTTAATGGTGTAGGGTAGTGTAGTTATGATGAGTTACAAGATTGTCAAAATATTACGAGCCAAACCACATTGTGGGACGATTGGAAAACCGTATGGGGTCCGAGTTTATTGGAACATTATAGCTATATTGGAGCAGTAGATTGGTGTATACAATGGACAGGAAGTAAAAATCAAACCTCGGAAGAAGTCTATAGAACAGGGACCTCTACAAGAGAAATTAAAGCAGCTAAGGAAAACTGGAATTGTACCAAAGTTATTACATGTGATACCCCTGAAAGCCAAATTAGCCTGGCACCTCTTAGAGTACTACTTAAGTGGGGATGTGAATGTAGAAAATTTAATCATACAATTACAAGAGAAGCATCCGGAAACAGTGGAATCAGACGAGCTGTAAGTTGTAGAGTTACTACTATTAAAAGTCCAGGAAATCTGGTTTGGGTAATGAGACATGGACAATGGACTACGCATATTCCTATAAATGGGCCTGTGACACAAATAACTCTAGGAGTCCCAACCCTCTGCCCCCTGTGGAAACAATCAAAATTAAAACCCAACCGGAAGAAAAGAGAAGTGGATGCATTCACTGAGTTGGAAAATGAATGGCACGAGCCAGATGGTGGAGTTAAATTTAGATGAGCTTTAGAATCACTATTTGCACCTGTAGCCTCCTACAGGAACAGAGAAATGCTATACAAATTGCTAGGGCAAACTGAGAGATTAGCAGCAGCCACCAAGAAAGGATTTAAAGACATGAATTTGCAATTACAAGCCACATCCCGAATGACTTTACAGAACAGGATGGCACTAGATATGCTATTGTTAAAAGAGCATGGTGTGTGTCAATATCTAAAAACGAAAATTGACCATTGCTGCATCCATATTCCAAATGTGACCATTGAAGTAGAAAAAGATATTTCTCAATTGGAAACGATTGAATCCAAAACAAGAGAAATTGAAAAAGAAGCACAACATAATTGGATCGGAGCTATATTTGAGTCCTTAGGACTTCAGGTTTCTGGATGGGTTTCGTCAATAGTACAGTACATTCTGTTATTTGCAGTTTTGTTATTAATCATTTGGTTAGCCTATAAGTGTGTTCTAGGAGTCATCGAAAAAGAAACAAGACGCACCAGAAGAGTGATAAAAGCCTTGGCAAGAACCAATGAGATACGCCTCAATGAAGGACGCCGACCTCCTCCGAAGTATGAAGATGTCGTTGGGCAAGATAATCCAGCATTTGAAAGAACCAACGATAACTAAGAGTTGAGCATTCTTGCAGAAGATTGAAGAATGCTCAAAAGGGGGGAATTGTTGCCATTTGGTTCAATAAACTGTATTATTAAGATAGTAACAAACGTTAATAGTTAGCATTAGTTGACATTAGTAGTAGTTATGCTAAGGCTTGGTAGGCCACATGTAACCTGCAGATGAACTATATAGCAGATATTGCAATGTAAGCAGTGTAACTAGGAGATAATCTAGGAATGTACCTTTTGGCAAAACTTAAATGTCAGAGAGATAATCGTACCAGGTAGTGAAAGAGAAGTAAGAAATTGTGATGATGAAGAAATCGTGTAGAAAACATATAAAAACCCTGTGATTTTTCTGTGAAACGGGGCTCTGTCTTTGGACGCTAGTCCACAGGCTCCCGGGCCCTCAATAAAGCACCGCATAAACGACTTCGGTTGTTTGTGTTTTCTTCGGATTGGGCAACAATACAACTGCCTTTGTCCCACTTTCCATAAAACTTGCACTGGTGCAAGTTGACTGTCCAATTGTTGTACGCTGCACACTTACACTGAGGATTTGGGGAATTTTAGCTTTCTTAAGCTTAGCTTTAGCTTTCTTAAAATATGACAGCAATTTCTCTAGTCTTGGCTCAGGAGTCACACACAACTACATCTTTCTTCATCCCATTTTGTATAGCACTAAATGGCACTGAAAGAAGGAAATTTTTGCATGCAAGATTGAATTCTCTTTCCCTCTGCTCTCCACAGAAGCATTTAGTGGTAACGTTGCACAGGTTTACTGTGAAGAATCACAAAAGTGTGTGATGTGCCCCTCTCCTGTCTCATGTCAGATCTATCAAACTTACCTACCCCAGCCTATCAGATAGATACATAGCAGCTGCTTGCTGATGATGCTGGAGGTGAAATGTAGGAGCAGGGTGAGCTGCAGATGATTAATCCATGTCCATGCAGTTATTCTAAACAAGAATCCAAGATTAACACATTGCAAGTCAGGAAAGTAATGTCGTCTTCAAGCTTATATTAAAGCCCTCAATGAAGCATGGCTTGCGGGATGAGCAGGAAAATCCAATAATTTCCCAGTAGAAATCATTCTACCTGTGCTGATGTGAATTCTCAGACTTCACCATAGGGAAAGCAACTCAGAAAAGAGACAGGGCACCAGCCTTTTCAGGTTTAGGTGACTACAATGAAAAACCCCAGAATACCCCAAAGGTTTCAGCCATTGTATCTACAGTGATGTTTAAGTTTATATATGTCATAGAATCCAAGAATGGTTTGGGTTGGAAGGGACCTTAAGTTTCATCCAGTTCTATCCCCTGCCATGAGCAGGGACACCTTCCACTACCCCAGGTTTCTCCAAGCCCTGTCCAGCCTTGCCTTGGACACTTCCAGGGATCCAGGGGAGCCACAGCTTCTCTGGGCACCCTTTGCCAGCGCCTCACCACCCTCACAGGGAAGAATTTCCTCCTAATATCTAACCAAAATGTATTCTTACATATCAGCATAAGTAAATTAAATATCCTGGCTTTCACAAACTTGTAGTTCACCAAGGGAAGCTCTCTATTTCTGTGCTGTGAACCCATGAAGACTTGGAAGCAATTTCAAGTCAACTACTCATGACTGCAGTAATGCTGGTATATCAAAGATCAGTATCTAGCCCTAACTTGTTTTTTTCTTACGCAACCTCAGAAATACAGAACCTCAGAAATAGGCTTCACAAAGTTATCAGCACCAGTTGTCCTAAGAGCTGTATTTTCTGCACTTTCAAGACTTTGTTGTTTTTCACCACATTTTCCTCTTCATGATGGAACCACATCTCTATTTAGCATTTAGCTTCTCTGATTTCTCCTGCATCTTGCTGTGAAAGGCTCTCCCAATGTGTATGACTGTCTAGTTCAGTTTTCTTCTTCTCGGTGACCCCCAGAAGGAAAGGCTCCCTGTGCAGTGTGTACTAGAACTAAAAACCAAAAACAAAAGCACAGGAGTTTTGTTCATGCCAAGCTCTTTGCTCCCCTGAGTGTTGCTCACATTGTCACAACAGTGTATTTCTTGAAGCTGTCCTCAAAAGGAGAGCAAAGAGCACTTTGATAAATGGACTGGAAGAGGCTGTTGCAGTGTGTTTCTTGTTAATGGTATATTCTGTTATTACCTAAGTTGATGGTTTGGTCCAAAGGAGACCCTCTCACCCCACATTGTCAATCTACCCTGAGTCTCCTGTCAATCTGTCTTAGGCCCACCACATGCTTGGAATTCCACTTTGGAAATCCTCTAAACTTCGATGCTTGATTAGTCCATGTGACCCAACTTTCCTCCCCTACCTTCCTCATTGGATCATGATTTTGTGAACCATGCCTTTTAACCTCCCCAGGATATCTCTGATTAGCTGTGTTGAGGGTTAGGTGTCCTTTTTGTTTTGTTTTGTTTTGTCGTTCTGACCTGCCCGTGGAATTTTTACCCATTAGCTGCGAAGACAACCTAACTGTGGATATTTAGTGGGTGCTCGACAAAGGACAAAGAGTGGCCGGACCCGGGGGGGGG
>NW_005087878.1:41327-59123 GCF_000331425.1 Pseudopodoces humilis | reverse complement strand
TCTGGTCGTCAGTTAGACTTCTGTGGATCCCCTCTCTCAGGTGTTGTCCCAGGCACTTTGGGGTCCCTAGGGGTCACCCGTCTCCCTTCTCTGGGTCCCTGGGGTTAGCCCGTCTCCCTCCTAGCCTAAGGGGGTCCCTCCCCCTTCACCCCAACACCCTACCTGGAGAGGGGGGGGTCCTTCTCACCGGGTTGCCACTCCTGCTGGTCTTCGGGTTCTATCCAGCAACCCTTCCGTGGTCCCGACGTAGTCCAGGGGTATATAAAAAAAAAAATGCGCGCCATCCAAATCTGTGCTACACCGGGATCACCTCTGGGCGTGAATAATCCCGGGTTTCGGCACCAAAAATTGTCAAAAACAAGGGTCTGGACTCTTCTAGATGTTAAAAGAAGTAGCCAAACCTTTATTCGATGACAAAAAAAATACCAACAGGAGTAGGAAGACAGGCTAGCCTGAATCCCTGCAACTCACAACCCGATGAGGAAGGAGCCCCCCAACACAGCTGTGCACAAGGTTATATACTGCTCGATCCCCAGGGGAGGGTACAACTCAGGGTCCAATGAGGGATCAGGGGAGGAGGAGTGAAGGAGGGCAGTTGCACTACTGGGAACCAATAGGGACATGTCATGGGCGGGACGGCAGCTAGGGAACCAATCACAAACCGAACTAGGGGTGAGGAGCATGGAAGGTTCTGGAAGGAAGGGTCGGGTTTACAATGATGGATAGGGGATTAGGGCAGGCCGGGGTGACGGGCAGGGAAGGTTCGAGAATAAGGGGAGGGGTTTACATAATTGACAACTGGGGTCAAAACTAACACAATTAATAGGGGAGAACAAGAACATACCAACAGACTAACAATTACAGTCATAACACTATAAATACTTGTAACACAAGTGCATCCAAAAATCTGTTTTCCTCTTGATTGATAAAGGACACTGGCCAGATGTGTTCACAGAAAAGATGCTGAATCCCTTCCTTTGTGATCACAGCCAGCCATGTCAAACTTACACAAGCTGTTAAGAAAAACCACCATGTACTGTTCTTAGGCATTTTGTTGCTGTATCTCCTCTTTCAAAACGTGTTTCCTATGCTGATTAGAAATATTTTTCTCATTTCATCTTTAAAAGTATTCCTGGTCAATTTATACTTGCTTGTCATTGTGCAAACATTGTCCTTTAGTTTAATTAGCTTTTTGTTCTCTTCAGTGTTGGCATTCTAAAGTAATGATGGAGACCAGTCATATCACCTCTTAGTTCTATAGATGGAGACTCAACAAACTCTTCTCACACAGGCAGATTTCCGTTTCCCTGATCATCTTAACAGCCCTTCCTTTCATTTCCTCCAGTTCTGCATTTCTCTTGGGGATATGTGGCCATACTGAACCCATTTAATCATACAAGGGACTGTATTATCCATGCCAGGATTACTAATACTTTACCACTGTTGAAAATATTTTTCATCAAGTTGTCAAATCAGAACTTCCTGCCTTGCAGCCATATGATACTGTGAACAACTTTTGCATGAGATATTTTAAACCCTCAAGAAGTTCATTACAGAACCTGAATATAAGTGATGAAGTAAGTGAATGTTTAAAGAACTGTCGCTGTGCTTAAGTTTTTAGGTAGCCCAGGCTAGCCCCCAGCATAGCAGCAGATGTATGGGCCGTGTCCCGAAAGCCACACAGGGATAGAGTTGTGTGGGTCAGGCTGGCATGCTCTATGGCTTTTGATAGTAGGAAAAGCGCCGAGGACAGGGGTAAAGGACAGAGAGGAGCCTTCAGTGTGAATCCCAGAGAGCTTTATTCCCCAGGGGGAATCAGGGACCAAAAAAGCCCCAAACACAGTTGGGTGGGGTCAGGGTTTTGGAGAACTCAAAATTGATGGGAGGGTACAAACAATAACCAATGAAGAGCCTAAAAGGGAGGAACAAGGGGAGGAGAGTACAATATAGGGACCAACAGGGATGAGAGGGTGGAGAAGACCAGTCACCTAGGCCAATGGGGCCTCAAAGGTTGGGAGATGGACAGGGAAGGGTCTGGAATAGAGGGCAGGGTTTATATTGATGGGCAAAGAAAGGTCTGGAATAAAGGGCAGGGATTACATTGATGGGCAACTGGGAACCTGGGGTGATTGGACAAGAGGGGGATTGACAGGGACCATTCTAGAAGAGTGGGAAGGCTCTCAGGGTGAGTGATGTAGGGGAAAAGGTGGGGAAACTCAGGAAGGCACCATTCCCTTTTTGGGGGAAAGGTATTTGGGAGCAACCAGCTGGTATAAACACTTAAACCATTAGCAAGAAACACACACCACCACAATGAACCATTTTATCTTCTCTACTTCATTCAATGGCTGATACCAACTGTAACATTAGATAAGAGATGTCAAGAACAAATGCTACTCTTTAATCTGCACTTAATATTCCTCAACTACCAGTGTTTTCATCAGAGTTTAATTTTGTTTGTTTGGCGTATATTCTAGTATCATTCATCTTGAGGTAGGAGCAGCAATGGCTTGGTGAAATGTCCCAACAGACATTCTAGTAAAAGGTACTTGCATGTTTGCCAGCTCTATCATAAGTTTTTGATAGAAGTGTACTATGCAGCCATGGGTCTCTTAGTTTGAAGAAGCAAACTGGCAGTTCAAAAAGGACCTATTTTCCTTCTTTGCTAGAGATAAACTGCAATATTCAAATTATCCTAAATCTGTAAACCCAGAGCATCTTTTTGGTGGTTAAATGGATTCTTAAAAAGAGTGTGGATTAGGAAGCTTACCCTGCCTAAAATGGTCAGAAAAAATGCTAAAGGGAATGTCACAGTCTTAAATCTCTAAAATTGAAATTAGGAAAAAAAAAGCTGTATCTCGGTTCCAACAGGAAGGTCATTGGGAAATCTCAGTTTGAAGTCCAGGAAGTAGAGCAATTCATCTAACCGAAGCTAGTCTGTAGGAAGAGATGAAATACATATTCTGTTTTTCTGAAGCTAAGAAATGAGACAGTGTACACTAAATGTACCCACTCAGAAAAGAGATTGCATAGACATTAATTACTGGGAGGCTCAGTATCTCCTTTATGCAAGTATAGAAGCTGCTTAAGTGCACACACTTCCTCAGTAATTTTCACCAGAAGACACAACCCAAATGGGATCACAGGGATCGCATAGTGGAGAGGCAGTGTCATGTCCATACTTAAAGTATCTGTCTGTGGCTGACTGAATGCCTAAAGAGAGGATGTCATCTTCTTCATGCCTGCTTCAGATGAAAATTCTATGTTTAGAATTTTTTTTGTTTTCTCTATTGCCTTTCTTAGCTTAGGTAACATCAGTGGGCTGTGTGCCCCATGTAAAACTCCACATACTGCAATAGACACAGTCTTAAGTATTGAGATGTTGATTATTTTATGGCTTACACCTTCAGGTTATTTTAAAACTGATCATATGTTATGATGACAGCTGCCAGATGATAACATAAAGCAACTCATAGCATAGACACATGCAGCAGTCCAAACAGCATCAATTAAAATTAGGTTTGCATTATGTTTCAACTACTATTTTAATGTAGTTCCTCAGACAAATTCCTTGTGGGCTAAAGTTGTCTATGTTAAACAGATCAAAGATCACACCACACACCCACCACCACCCACCACCAGCCCTCATTCCCATTTAAAGCAAAATCAAAGCACCTTTGTTACAGAACTATGGAAATAAGAGGCGGGAGAGGGAGGACGAGGGGGGGAAGATGTGTTTCTGGAGCAAGCTTCATTTTAATTATGAAAACAAGTTAAAAGAAATAACTTCAAGGTTGGTCCGCTTTCTAGTTCTCATGTGAAAGCCTAGAGTCCAGATGAATTTAACGAAAGCCCCTTGTTTCAAAGCAAGAAGCCTTCCAATTCAAAAGGAATTCAAAAGGCTCATAGGCATTTTCTGCCTGCTGTGGTTTTACATGCCATTACAGCCAGGCAGTTCAGAATGGTGATGACATTTAAGACCATTCTGGCTTCATACTATATAGATAAAAGCTTATCTTGAAGACATGCTTTGACAAGGCTTAGTTTCACTGCCTTGATGCCCATTAGCTAAAAAAAAAAACCCTTTGGGAAACTTTTTGGGAAATCCTTTGGGAAAACTAGAATTCTTATTCAGTTTTACATATTATTTATATATAGTATTTCATGCTATTGTTGCAGTTACAAAAGAATACCTCACATATTCCTTGTGCATTTTGGGGAAAATCTATCTAGTGGGCATTCCATGTGGGCTGTTTCAAGCCCTTGCATACGATTTTCCCAAATTCTGTTTTTAATGTGCAGAAAATACATCTGATTTTAATCTCTGCTCTGTGAGATAACTTAGAGCTAAATGAAAAGTATTTATTCTGAAATCAGCCAGAAAGAGCTTCTGACAGAAACAAATTATTGACTGTTGTCATTTTGAAAGGTGTAGAATTGTTTCAATGCAGATGTGATAGCTAAGTGACAATTGAACATTTGCAGTAGGAGCGCTCATCATTTGCACAATATCCAGCTGGTGAAAAACATACGCTTTTATGAGAAAAGTCATGGGCCCAGCTATAGTGTTCAAGAGATCACACAAAGGGAAGACTGATGAGTAGATTTGGCTCAGTATAATAATGAAGAACTGGATGTAGAACTCAAGTGTTGCAAAATAAAGCTAATGTATATAAATGTTAATAGAGTATGATACTACAATGGTGGTGGTTGTTTGTTTGTTTGTTTGTTTGTGAAAGCTGTCACAAAGGTGGAATTTAAAGAGCTGGGGGAAATGGTGCTAATGGCTTTACTGATGTCCAGGCAGACAATATCCACAATCTTTCCCTCATTAACTCTGTTGGTCACCCTGTCTCCGAGGGAGATCAAGCTGGGCAAGCAGGATCTGGCTTTCATAAACCCATCTGGCTGGGCCTGATCTCCTGGTTGTCCTTTACACGCCACGTAAAATTGAGCGCAATAACCTGCTCCATAACCTCGCCTGGCACAGGGGGCAAACTGACCAGCCTGTTCTTCTCCAGATCTTCCTGCCCTTCTTGGGTGTCACATTTGCCAACCATCAGTCATTTGGGACCTCCCTGATTAACCAGGACTGGTAGCAAATCATGGAAAGAGCAAACTCTTCTGCCAGTTCTATAAATATCCTCAGGTAGATCCCACACAACATGATACACTTGTCCAGGTAGCACAGCAGGTTGCTGACTAGTTCCTGTTGGATTATGCGAAATGTACCCAGCTCCACGTCCCTGTCTACCAGTTCAGATGACTGGGTACCCTGAGGATAACTGGTCTTTCTGTTAAGGATTGAGGCAAAAAAGGCATTAAGTACCTCAGCCTTTTCCTCATCCTTTGTGACAATATTTCTTTCTGCATGCAAAAAGAGGATGGAACCTCTCCTCAGTCTTCTTTTTGTTCCTGATTAATTTGTTAAAAAGTTTTTGTTATCTTTTGCTACGCTGGCCAGATGGAGTTCTAGCTGGACTTTTACCTTTGTAATTGTCTTTCTGCATGACCTCATGACATCCTCCTACTCTTCCTACGTTGCTTGCCCCTTCTTCCAAAGGTCATAAATTGTCTTCTTTTTTCCCCAAGTCCCTGCAAAAGTTTCCTATTCTGCCAGGCCAGTCTTTTTTCCTGCTGGCAACTAAGAGCTGGAGAGCATCTCACTGATACCTGTCACATTAGAATAACAGGTTACATATGTTGTATTAAAGCATCTGGCTTTACTACAGGCGAGGATACCTTCATCCATGAACCTGTTCTAGCTCCCAAATAAAGGGGCCTGTACAGCTCATTGGGAATGTTCTCTGCCCATGCCCAGCAGCCAGCTCAAGCAGTCCAGGTCATAGCCTGATCTAGCAAGTCAATAGTTCCTATATTTAAGCAAACAAACTGGTGCTGTTTGGCCTTCTGTAACAGATAATAATAATACTCTCTACATACCTCTTCTCTGTATTTCTTATCCTTCATTGTCTAAATTTCTAAGACACATTTCTAGCAGTTTTTTTTTCAATGACTGAGCAGATCTGACTTTATTAAGGTCTTTTTTATATTTGTGTTAATATAGAACTTATTTTACCTAATTTCAATTGGTGCAGTTAGACCTCTAGACTATAATAATTACCCAACCAGGCAGCAAAAGGCACCTAAACTGTGTTTTGATGCATTCTTTCTTAACAATTTCCTTTTTTAAGGTGAGGATTAAATCACTCCCTGGATCACTCCCTAAGTCCCTACTGAAACAGAGCCTATTGTCATTTTGAGACAAATAACTCTTGAATTTAAGTAATAAATTTAGAAAGAAAACTCTTAGTTGTTATCACAATATTTGCAATGTTTTATAATGCAGCTTTATTTGCAGATTTCTGAATCACTCCTTTATGACAACTCTTGTTTGCCAGTATAACAACAAAACGGGCAATTATGTTTGACATTTTAAGAGGTGGACACTGTTTGATTGAAAGCTGATGCTGCATAAAGTATTAAAGCTTTCAGAAGGAGAATGAATTAAGTCTGTAATATTACATCACTGTACTACTGATGGTATGCGTCAAGATGTAATGTGAAGGGCACGGGAAGGGTGAGAAGAGCAGCACCACTAGATGTCACCATCCTTCCACCAAAAAGTCATAAGCGACCAGCCTGATGTGATTTAAAAGCACTACTGGTTCCACCAACACCACACTGAGATGAAGTCTTAAATTTATGGTTTTCCAGCTTTGTAATACAATCAAAATCTATGTGGCATCACTTATTTTTGGTAGCACTGTGTTTAGATAGTCCTAAAATCCTAACTCTGAGGTGAAAACAGTGAAAACATGATTTTGGGATTGAGGTTTGCTCTGATTCATGAATTAACACTGTTGACCCAGCAATGCTGCTGCACCTCAACCCTGTTGACAGTGGATTGTTGAAGAGTATGAAGTCAAGATCCTATTTCTGTCTCCTTTATTCATGTAAATCATTTCACTGTAGCTTTTTTTGTTTGCAGTTTACTATAAACCCACCCTAGTTTCCTCAGCACAGGAACTAAGCTTATTAATGTTGTTTGTTGTATCATCTTAATTCAGTGACAGGTATTGCACAAAGAGTCTAAAAAAATAGATATTTAAGTCCAGCTGAGAAAAATACTTGAGGGAGATATTCATTCCCTAATGTAGCCTTACATATTACTACAATACTCAGCAGTGACTGAAACTTCCCTAGAGTCAGGGCTGACAAGTCCTGACTAGTCCTAAAAGACTTGTTGGATGTACTTAGTATGGGGTATCTGAAGTCATCAGTTCCTGCTCCCTTTCATCTTAACTCAATCAGTAACATAACCTCGTATTCAGGTTTAAGTTTTTAATATCCTATCTGATACAGATAGGAGCTGAATACAGTTTATCTCCTGGATAGGCCAGGCATCTTTTATCTGCTCTGATCTGGGTTGAGGTTTCCTACTTAGTTTTTTTCATCACTGTTTTTCATAGAAATACAATTAAGTGGAACTTTATAAAAATGTCTCATTGACAGGATCTTTCTTTTGTCATGGATAGATCTGCTTATATGGACCTAAAGGTCCAAATATTTATTGAGCATATTTAATTACATTTTTAATAAGACGATGGAGCAGATGCAGTCTTCCCTGCATTCAAATTTTTTCTTACCTTATTTCATTAGGTTCTTTTGTGCTTCAAAGAAAAAAATGCAAAAATAACTGGACATTATCCAGAATAGACAAGACCATAGCTGAGGTCAAATCAAGTATGTATACTCCAGCCACAGAAGCAACTAAATGTATTCAACATGCATCCCATAAACACTTACTTTCCCACTGGCAGTCACTCCTCACACATGCAGTATTTATTTCATTGAGATGACCTCCTATATTGTCAGGTATGAGCAGGTAAGACCCCAAATGTGAAAGGCTACTTTAACTTTTTGATGGGAATACCATACTTAGGATTTGAGGAAAAAAAGGGTTTTTTGAGTCAAATGTCCTGTCCCATTGCCACTGCAGTATGAATTACTAGAAAAACAAAATGTGATTGATGAGCAAAAGTACAAAGGTTGCTATAAAAAGACCAAAAACTGTCAACCCTAATATGGGTAGCGATTATATGTAATTACACATTTAAATGTTGAACAGCTTGACTGAGACATGCTCATGTCTATCAGTATATGTTACCAATGAAAGGCTGTGCCAAACACTTTTCTTCATCCTGTCAGCACACTAGGTGACAACACAAAGTAGTAGTCTGCACTGTTCCCCAGAGGCTGCTCAGTTTGGAATGAAGCACAGGATGGAAGACAATTCACAGACTGCAGAAAAAACAGCAATGAACCTGCATAAGATTTCACATACTTGCATTTAAAATAAGCATAATGTAAATAAAATCACAACCCATAATGCATAGTTTTCTTGCAGACGGATTTTAATGTTACATAATCTCAAATTAACAAAGCAATAATTTTATATTCCAGTATTATATATGGCACATATTTGTAAAACCTTAAAAGGGATACTTTCAAAATAGAATAACTCCATAGTTTTTTGTGATAAAGTTCATTAACATATCTGTATGATGTTTTAGATGAGGATGAAAGATTCAAATTAATCTTTTATAAGATTTTTGTCAAGAAATTACAAGCTTTAAAAGAGTTTTTAAAACCATGGTATAAGATGTTCAATGGGCAACCCTAGGTCTAACCATAGAAACATGAACAAGTTCTACTTTATGCAGTTTTAAAGTTTACATATGATGTATTTTATGTAGCCATTTAAAGGAGAGTTTGGGTAAAGTAAATCTCATCAGGTTGTTTGTATCTACACCTAAGCAGACATTTAGGTTAAATTGTCCAAACTTCCAATGCAATCCAAGGATACCTAGTAAACAGAGCCAATGGAGTCCAGAAGAGACCTTCTCTCCTTGTGTAGTGGACACCTACATTTATTCTGTTGAGTAGGCTCTCAGGTATTTTCTGAAATGGGAAATTATGCATCCAACTGTGGGAGCACGCCTGGCTAAGACTCAGAGTCAGCCAGATTTTGCCTTGAAGGGGCCAGGCATTAGCTTCAAGCCCTGGAAAATACTTGTTTAAGTTAGGGCAAGCCTGAGAGTTCTCCCCATTGTCCCTAGTGCTCTTATGTTAAGCAGTACAAGTTCTACTTCCCTATTGGTTACCTGCTCTCCCTATATGGCTATGTTTCCAGAAGGTTCTACCCCGAGTGTATATATTGTTACTACCACCTTGTTTCTGGTCTTTGGAGCTTGTCCCCATAACTGTGTTTGGTTTCTGGGCATTGTCCCCATTTTGCTTTCATTCGAGTTCTTTTGTTCTTTGGCAGCTCTGTCATTCCAGCTCCTTTTATTTTGCTACCTAAATCCTGAAGACAGGGAGCCCAAAAGGTTTGTCGTGGCAACCCTTACCAGCCATCGCAGCCCCCCCAGCAGACACACATGGCAGACATCAGAACTGAATCCATTGCTGATCACTAACTCATGGAGTACCATTTCTGCAGCTGACACATCAGGGTTGGACAAAAGCTGGCTAAAGTTGTTTTAGTGGTGTGAGCAAACTCAAGCATTACTGTGATATGAATGAGGCCTTACTGCTAAGAGAATAAGGCAGTAGTGGTCCTCTAAGTAATCTCCTCTGTACACCTCTGCTCTTCTCACAGCCAGCTGCCCTTCTCAGCCCATCACTCTGGGGTTGTGATTTATGTAAAGAAAGAAGAAAGGTTATTGTCACTGTAGCATTTGTGCACCTTCAGGAAATTGCCTTTATAGTGTTGAGTTACAGCCCAAACTTGTAGGTAGCAGTGCAAAGCCCGCAAAATTTTCATTCAGAATATTCTGAATTAGATTTGAGAATCATTCAGGTTTCTGAAAAGACTGTTTTTATTAATCAGATAATAACACATAGAAAGCATTTAAATAAAACAGGTTTCAGCTATCAAAACTGAAGGAGGAATTGAAAAATTTTGAGACATTGGAGTCACTCACAACACACAGTTTTTATAGTTCTCCATAAGTATATGGGACAGAAACTTCCTGTATAACACTTAGTTTTCATCAAAAAAATCCCAGCTTTCATACCAGTCCAGAATGAGAATGTTTCAACAAATCATATTTTCCAGTTGGAGAATATACCTAAGTTCCCATAAATTTAGAGCCTTCACTAGAATGACATCTGAAATATTTTGCTCTCTGATATATTTCCTTATGCCTTTACTGTATCTTTCTTTTTGTCCAGCATTTTGCATTTCCCCTCAATAATTCTTACATTTTTTTCCTTCTCAAAAGTTAAATTAAACACTGATTCTGACTTGCTTCTTTCACTCCCATGTTTCTTTCATAAAAGTAAGTCACGTTTAAAATCCTGTTGCTGTCACACATGGCCTGTTATATATCAACAAATTATATTTTTGTTTGATTCCAAAAGAAGTAGAGTCAGGAGTTGGAACCAGACAATGTCCTTCATTTTTCTGTTTTTTATTTGACAGCATGGTGTACAGTGTAGAATATTTATAGCATTTTTTGCACTTGTATTTCTCTTTCACACTAAAATATCTCCATTTCAAATTAACAGTTTGGTTTAGCGCTTTAAGCTAAAAAAATCATATTCTTCACTGATTAATTCAGCTCTTCTCTAGTTTTACTTTTTATTATTCAAAGAAAGTGTATCTCTGTTCTTCAAGATATATATTTTTGGGATTTCCCAAAAATGCTTTTGGAAACTTGACTTCATTCAGTATACTTTTTGAGCGTCTAAGTCCCATTCAAGCAGAAGGAAGTATAGCTGTACTTAGATTGGGCCGCAAGCCTGACCTTTCTTACCTACTTCAAGTTTATCTAGACTTACCCTTGGATATATATGTCTTTTTTTCAGCACAAATTCAAAAGGTAGTATTAAAACCACCATTGCCTGGACTCACTTCTTACAGCTGGGAGGGCTGTGTAGTGGTAGAACATATTCACTAAGATTTATAATATCAAAGGCTTTTTATTTCAGAGATTCACAGAATCATTTGTGTTGGAAAAGACTTCTAATATCAGCAAATCCAACCAAAAACCCAGCACTGCCAAGTCCACCTCTGAACAATGTTCCCAAGTGCTACACCTAAACATCTATTATATAGCTCCAGGAATGGTGATTGCCCCGTTTGCCTGGGGAGCCTGTTCCAGTGCTTGGCAATGCTTTCAGTAAAAACATTTTTCATAATATATAATAATTTCCAACCTAAACCTCTTGTGGTGCCACTTGAGGCTGTTTTCTCTTGTCTTTTCCCTTGTTACCTGGGAGAAGGGGCTGACCCTCCACCTGGATACAGCCTCTTTTCCGACCTTTTCACTTCAGAGTGATAAGGTCTCCCCTGAGCCTCTTTTTCTCCAGGCTGAATACCCCCAGCTCCTTGGGGTAAAATAAAAGTTACCCAACTTTGCAAACAACACTAGCCCATTTCTTGGCTACCACAATGTTTTAACAAGATGCTTCTGCCTGTGCAGCCAACTCCCTCTTCCTTTTTATTGCCTCTTCTCCATCTGAAGGGAGCCATGTGAGGTGGGGCTGCATGGCACATGGGGTGTGGCTGCTGAGCAGCAGTTTAGTGCCACATCATCACCTGCTGAATTTGGTGCATGAATTCAGAGTCCTTCTGCCCCCGAGTCCTAAGCAAGTATGGACTTCCTTGGGCCTCAACGTTTAAGGAATTCAAGTATTTACTATTCGTGTTAGTGTGCATATGTTTAGTTAGGCAGAACCTTAGATAATGGAGGCAGTTTAAAGAATCAGGGTCTAATTCTGGCAAAGAAATTTGTTTTGGCAGCATAAATTCTTCCTTCCAAAAAGCTATATAAAGTCCCTCTGTAGGCCCAGATTCTAAAGCATTGGGGCCGATATCATCCCTGGAATTACACTGTTAAGCTTCCAAAAACACTTCTGCAAAGAAAACAGACTGTGAGCCAAACAGATGATTTTGATTAATAAGAATATGTTCCTAAAACTAAACTAATGTAATAGAGACTTAAAAACTGTTACAGTCTTCTTAACTACTAAAAAAATAAGTGAAATAAAGACATTTTCAAAGATAAAACTACGTAATTAATACTTCCTGTTAATTGCCTATCAGGTTTTTCAAAAGAAAATAGCCTAAGCAAAGAAACATTGAGGGGCAGTACCCATAATTGTGTTTTGCCTTCGCCATCTACATTCTTGAAACGTTTTTGGAGGTTGCCTTGCATGAGACAGCCAAATCACCCCTAATTTAGAAGTAAGCATGAGAATAAACAAGCTTTCTGTGAAAGCCTGTCAAAAGAATATCCTTCATTTCTTCTGTTCTCATCCCCTTTTGTTGTCCCCTGCTTCACTTTCTCATCACCTTCCAGATGTGCATGCATGTGTGTGTCTGCGTGTGCAAGTTTTCATTATTATGAGCACTGCAGTTTGTGAGGCACTAGCTTTTATGAATAAAGGAGTCAGAGCTCATGTGCCAGCCCACCATCTCCCTTTCTGTAATAAAATTAGTTTAAAAAACATGGCACTTCAAAAACATCTAAATTAGGATTGTATTTATATGGTCTTTCAGATTTTGAGTTGTTTTGCAGGGAGAATGGGAACAGAGTTCCATTTATTTGCAACTATTTAAATCTTACATTTCGAAGAAATGAAGGGCAATAAAAAAAAAGACATAAAAACAACAAGAATAATGAGAAAATCACAGGCTTTCACAATTCTTTCTCCTTAATTTCTTCCCTTGCTCCAGGATATTTTCCTTTTTTGATTAGCTTGTTTTTCTTTGTGTTTACCTCAGAGATGTACACAACCACATCAGTGCTGCCATGCCGTAAGTCTCATTGCTGTTGCCAGTCCCCTGTCCAGCCCCAAACATGAACTTTCACAGTCTGCAGATAACAGCCTCTTTTCTCCTTTCCCCTCTTTCTTCCAATTATTCTCAAGTTTTACAGGAAAAAGAAAAAGCTGTTAGTGCTTCATTTTTTTTCCTTTTACATTCTAATAGCTAATCAGTCTTCTAGGGAAACTGTCACATGTCCTGGGTTTTTTGATTCTTATGTGGTGGTAGTTTCAAGATATCTGTTATTTAAAAGTCAATTTACAAGAGCCATGGACATGATCAGGGAATGGACATATAAGTCCACAAAGTGAGGCACCAAGGAAACTGAGCTTCCATCTGAATGTATGGCTGAGGAATCACAGTTTGAGACTAGCATGACCCAGTTCAGCATCATTTACATGCTGGAGTACCGCTACACAGACAAATGTGGAGACGTCTTCTGTCACTGACCCCAAAACTGGACGTATTGGAGACAGCTGCACAGGCTGACATAAGCCAGTGTGTGTCCAAATACAGTCTGGTAGTGTCAGTCTGACACTGCACCTGGACCAGTGTTCTTGTCCAATGGATTACTGCCTTGGATGCCTCAGCACACTAGCACATCTGGACCCCATCTGGATCCATTTGCCTATTTTCACAGGAGTCTAGGCTTGCCACAGCTGTGTGGCCAGAGACCTCAAATTTCTGCTAGATAAGACCTAGTTTTCCCTTGAGACTGTGGTCCCAATGCATTTGTCTACTGAGCAAAAATATCCATAGGTGTGGGGGGAAAGAAAGGTGGACAAGAGACTTTTGCACTTGGAGAAATAAGGAAAAGGCATTCAGGGCAGCAGGAAAAAGGGAGAGACAAAGAGCAATATGTGATGGCCTTGGTAGCAGACAGGGAATTGTCTGCATGCTCCTGATTCTCCTCATTGTCATTGAGAAAAGTACAAGCATAATATTTGAAATTAAGGCAAGCTCTTGATTCTCAAAAAGAAAATTAACCTTGACTTCTGCACACACACGCACACGCACACACACACACACACACACACACACAAAAGCTGCAGCTTATATTTAATTTATTGAGTTTTGGTTTGGTTTTTTTGGGTTTTTTTGGTTTCCAAGGGAACAGAACATATAGAGATTGAAAGCACATGTTGCTAAATTGATGCCCTGGAGAAATCCCAAGTGGCTTAATGTCATGCAGCTTAATTTAATTTGCATTAATAGTACAGTTTGCCAAAAAATATTGCTGGTAGTGTGAGGTTTGGTGCGTGTGTGTGCTACTGAACAAAGTAAAGGGATATTGTATCAATATTTCAGTATACTGTGCCCACTGACTTGAAAAATATCAAGAGTCCAGATTTCCAGAATTATTTTGATGCCTAAATTCCAGTGGCATTTTAAGACAGGGTGTGTCCCTGTATGGGGAGGTGTCTGTGTTTTGAAGTGTAACAGACACATTTTAAGTTTGTTAAAATTGACTCATCCTAGGTACACTGCAGATTCCAGTTGTGTTCAGGGGTTTAAAATATAAAACTGTTGTTCTCTCTAAAACCAGAATGAAGTAAGAGTTTCCATTCCATGCACAGCATGGTAACGATGACATAGCCACCAAAGGTTAGAGATTAATGGGAAAGCCATCAGTTAAAATTAGGATCAAATTAGAAGGAAAGCTATTAGATCACAGTTACGATGCTGTGATGGTGATGGGGAACCGAGCCTTGGTGACACACAAAAGTATCTGCACAGGTCAGAGGCTTTAAGATACACAACAGCAACTTGCAGGAGTAAACAGAACTTGGAATATCTTGTGACTTCACCTGCAGAGTATGAGGACCAGAGTAAATATGTCATTCAAACAAATAGGAAAAAGTCAAGAAACAAATAGTATGGGATAAGTGATATCCATCAGGTAAAAGAGAAAACCATATGGGCATTGATACTCTGGGAAAGACCAGGAAAAAAATGGCCTGCTGCCTTGCTGAGGGTCCGATGTATCAGTGAGAGTTAGATAAAGGAGATCATAAAATTTACTAATTTTTGCACTTGTTTTCACTAACAAATAATGTTTTCATAATTAATAACATCAACAGAGAAAAAATTCTCAGCTTTAAATGGGAATAGGCCATCTTTAGTACTTTAAAATTATCAGTTACAGGTTCTCTGCTTCAATTAAATTAGTAGAAAATACTGGAGCAAAATAACAAAGCTATTCGTGGTCATCCTCGAAGGAAACAGAGAAAAGACTAACAGTCTATATGGATTTATCATGAATAAAAACCAGGAATGTGACTCAAAAGAAAGTAGATTTTATACACTTGGACTTCATCTTGATCTCTTTAGAATCACCAGTGACTTTGATGATGATATATTCAAAAGACTGCTATTCAATAGAGACAAGTCTGAAGCTCTGTGTATAAATTGTAATAATCCATAACCTGAATAGGGGATGGGCAACAACTGACTAGGAAGCGTAAAAAGGGTTGGAATAGAGAGGGATTAACAGAGGCTCAGTCAGCAGAAGCATGCTGTTAATAGAAATGCAAACACTAATATTAATGAGAGAAGGTATAGCTTATAAGACATCTCACATAACACTTCAGGATTCATCATGGTTACAGAACAGTGTGCAATTTCTAAACTCCAGTATTAACATATTTTTGAGTGATGCAGGAATAGATTGCCTGTGTTGATGGTGGAGTTTCTGCCAGTCCTTAGAGGGCAGGCAGTCTTCTGTCATTCTGTCATGAATGCCTATTCCTGTATAGAATGCTGAGAGGTGCAAAGGGAAGGGAGATGTAAAGACCACATTCATGGGTGTTTGGAAAAAGGACCATTACTGTTATAAAGAATAAAAAATAAAAAGAGTGGGAGATAAAGCAAAATTGACCTGTGAAATTTAATATATTGCCCAAATGAAAGCCAGATATAGTGTGCTGTTCTAATCAGTCTTTGCCAGTCTACGCCCAGCCTGTTGCTGATCTTGTGCAGGCTACTAGTGCAGATTCTACTCAGGTGTTAATAAATCTTGTACTCCCTGAGATAGGTGTCCTCATGCTGGAATCCATGCTAGGAAAGGAAAGAATGCAGTCTCCCCTTCTGTGATCATGCTCAAGCAGTGTTCAATGTGCTTAGTTGCAAGGGGAGGTGGTAGCAATTTATGCTCCTCTATTACCATCTTCAGGCACACAGTGCAAGAAATTATTTCCCCCTTATGTTAAACAAGCATGTTTGTGGTTATGAAATATTTCTTTGCAGCTCCAATCTGAAATGTTAAAGGTTCTTTTGTATTCCTTTCCAGCTTAGTGTTTTTCTTGGGAATGAGTTCGTTGTCATGCTATTACTGGGGAAATACATGCTGTCTCCTGTGCAGTTGCAGGACATACAGATCCAAAATTGATCAAAGGCACAGGCACAAGGTTTTGATCACTTGAAAATAGAATGGAAATGTATCATCCTCTGTTCTTTCAAAGCAGATTACGAGTAATTATGACATGTGGCACATGCATTGGAATTTTGCTGGCACAGGTCTCCATGAAAGCTCTATAAAAAAGCTCAACTAGAATTCAGACTCTTTAGTTTTTAATATATTGGTTCTCAGCTTCTGCTGGGCCTGCTTTATTATATTCTGTAAAAGATTTTTGAAGGCATGGCACAAATCAAAGGCCCAATCTGAGATGAATTCAGTTTACTGGGAAGTAGACTAAGATTGGATGTCACAGCTTCAGCTAATTTAGATCCCTCAAGTTAAAGGCAGGCATAGAATTTATGGTCATCATGCATTAGGCATCTAGTCTGCAGTTTTTATAATTTGGCAGGTAACCTGATACCAGACCTTGATTTTTCAGATTATACTTCTTTTGGCATTCTGTTCTGAAGCAATTTGTAAAGCTTACCTCCCCCGGAAAAAGATCTAGTGGCACAGTTGTGGTGCTAATGCATTTTCAGTGTGTAATTGTGTCTCACATCAGTGCATCCAATTTAGTCTTACTATTAATTTCATTACATTATTAATAGATTCTATAGCTTAGAGTGCCAAAACTCTAAACCCTTTATTTGTTGCTAGCCCCTGAGGTGTTGGTGGTGTGTTTTTCCATACTCAGCTCATTAGTTTGACTCTTTGACCCCAGTAGGGAAGATCTGCAATTTCAGCTTCCAAAGTGGCTGTTTGTATATCCAGTAACATAAAATCTGTTGCATTTCAATTCAGAGGAGAAATATTACCACCAGGAGCTGTGGCCAAGTTAGACAGCTGGTTCCCAAGACTCCTGTTAACTGGGCACTGAACTTAAGCACGTTGCCTGGGCTATACAGAAAACTACCTGTCTCCCATGACTAGTGAGGGAGCTCAGGGAGACTGCTTAATGTAGCTAGCTAAACTATGTGCCTCAAGTGGGATAGTATGAGTCCCTCCAGCTTTCTAATTGAGAAGGCCTGAAGCTGGAGGAAGGGACCCATTCATTTTTTTCCCATAAATTTTTGCATATATCCTTTTGGCATTGTAAATAAAGTTAAGGCTGTTTCCCTTCTGTAAGTCACTGGCAGAGCTCAGAGAGTCAGACACTTAAATGAACTGTCTTTTGATTCATCCCATGCTGATTTAGACCCACACTATTCCTTTCCTTTTCTCTTCTCTTCTCTTGCCATTTTCTTTGAATCCAAATTTTTTTCTCTTCTGCCAGAACATACTCATATGAGGAGCACAAAGCATTGCTCTTATTAGGATCATTAACTTCCATTTCAGGAACTTAGCAACAGCATTCCTTCTACCCCCTCACTATTCTCTCTATCCAAATAATTTCCATGGCATGATTTTTCCAAGTTTTATAAGGTTCAGTCTCTCTTAGAAGTTTGATGGAAAGGACAGGGGTTTTTTGATAATGTGCTATGAGTTAGAAGTCAGAAAGACTGTATTAATAGTCCACATGGAAGGATGGAAGGATGGCTGGATGGCTGGAAGGATGGCTGGG